>VDFB02073419.1:0-11908 GCA_007258455.2 Sequoia sempervirens
TAAGGGCTGACAAGAAAGAGTCCTCAACCAAGAACATCCAAACACGGAACCACAAGACTCAACACCATACAAAAGTAACATAAAACTCAAGGATTACAATGACATAATCAACAACATCCAAGAGTTAACATAATAACTTAAAGTCATAAATCTCATCACATAAATCAAAGGAATGACCAGTAAACAAGTAACCAAAGGATGATCATGAAACACTTCCAAATCAAACTGAATTAATAAACATAATACAATTGCAATTAAACAATACAATAACATCATATCACAAAACCATAAGAGTACAAGGTCATAAGTCAAATATCAATGAGATCATACAAGACCACAAAGTACACCAAAGATGTATCAAGGAAATACTCCATAAATCAATATAAGTCCATTCAACCACAATCTAAACCACCTCCCATAACATACTTCCAGAGGAACACAATAAAGTAAAACACCTGGGCAACTAGGGGAGAGTGTCATCGCATGGCTTAACATGGATTCTCGAAAGCACGAAGTGCAAGGTACTACCTCCATCTACTGACGGATTATCCAGGCAACCAAGCACTAGGAACCGCCTCCATCTATGGTTATCCAGGCTACCTATCTCAAGGAACCGCTCCATAGGGTTGCTCATGCGGAACCGTTAACCTTTCATGAAGACAAGGAAACGATCTTGCCAACCACGGCCTTCTCAATCCCCTTTAGCCTATGATAGCACTAAAAGGCGGATGAGGCATCAATTATCTTTTTAATGTGATTCTACCCACCCCCTAGTTAATTACTTAGGTTTTCACTTATTAATCACACTCTAACGAGGGCTATCCTGGCGCCCCTTTGTGCACCGACCACCCACTTAGAGCCACTCTCCCTAGAGACCCAACAAAATCAAACCAAAAAAAACCAAGGGTTGTACAACATAACAAGAACATTAGATCACAATAGAGGAACATGTGAGGCATTACCCATCTCGCTATAAATACATAATCAAAATCTCAACGATTCCGTACAACCCTTTAAAATCATGAAACCAAAACACTTGCCACATCAAGGGCACATAAAAGGAGAGACATTGACCAACAATAAAACAAACAAGCCTCTGGAAGACTCTCAAAAAGTTTACACTAGGGTTTCCCCATCAAAGAACTGACAACAAAAATTGCAAGGCCACAAGAACTATTTTCAATTTAAATATAATGAGTGAATACACCAAAATAAGATCAACAACTCCATTCAAACAACATCAACAACTTCGATACGAACTAAATCGGAAATCCAAGGGAAACCTCTATTTTCTCCTCTCGGAATACCCATAACTCAAAGAACTTTTCAATTTGACTCATTAACAACTCAAGCAGAATCATCAATCATGACAATGATAACATTAACCGATTTACCACTTAGGGTAAAGAACCAAAAAGAAAACATATGGGTTACCAACGAATAGCAACATACATTAATTGAGAGAAAATCCCCAACTCAAAATCAATTCACGAAAAGTCACATCAAAAGGATCTATCAAAACAATCCATAAAACCACACATTCAAATACAATATATCCATTCATTCATTAAGAAGTAACTTGAAACAATCTAAAAAGAACATTATTTTAAAGATCAATCATTTCCAACATTTAAGGATATCACAATATTGAGGAGTGAAGATATAATCTGATGTTTTTAAGCCATAAGACACTAATCACAAGTATACTCTTCCAAACACAAATTAAAACAAATATATTCCAATTTTCACATTATACTGTTACTCTTAAATAACAACAATCTCCATTCCTAATTCTATCACTTTCTTATTTGTCAAGATTACTTAATTCCTTTATATAAAACAAGTTAATAACTTTATAATGATATAATTCAAGAACCTCCTTAATATTACCCAATTAATCATCTAAACTATTTAATCATTCTCTTTCTTCTATTTAAATTAATTGTTGCACCTAATTTAACTACACTTTACATAATTATTTTTCGAAACATTTCCTTTTAGAAAAATCATTCACTCAAAACCATAACTTAAACACAATAAATTATCTAAGAAGGCCAAAAATATTCTTTTCTCATATGAATTTAAAATAATTTTCACATAATAAACACATAGAATATTTCATCTTATTTTTATTTATTTTTAATTATCTCTGCTTCAAGCAACTTGATTCTTCTAATAACATAATATTTCTAATTTCATTATATTCCATAATCATCTAATTTAACATCCTATAACTTGTTAGCAACCATTACCTATTCAACAAATAAATTAACCAATATCTTATTACTAGTATTAACATTTCCTACTAAACTTAAGACACTAAAAAGGAACTCGGTCAACAATTCTATTCTATCAATTGCAACTTACATTTTCCAAATATTCAACCACAAAATACATTGTTTCCGCATTCCCTTTACTAATCTAAATCAATGAAACTACTCTTCATTTTATTTATTTATTATTTTCTAATTCACTAACTATATTTTCTAATAAATACAAGGCAAAGGTCTTCTTTCTTGAAATCATAATATTTATATACAAAATTACATATATATATATCGCACACATAAATATACATCTTTATTTATTTATCTATTCACATATTTCCTTATTATCAATATAAGGATTTGTTTTCTAAATGTAAAATATAGATTTTAACCATATAAAAGTCCACACACAGATAGATAGACAGATAGATAAATATATATATATATATATTGTTACAGATGGGTTAATGACCGAATGTCAACATGCAATTGAACGATTTATAATATTTGAGTTACATCATTCTATTACTAAAGGTCACCAAGATGCTAACACAATCATCGAATGACAAAGATACTCCCCTAAAGGGCAAGGAAGGCGATGGCTATTTATCCAAAATATTAAGTGCTACAGCTGAGACTGGATGACAATGAAATCAGAGAGATTATTTAAATCTATTCACCCTACCATGATCAAGTGCGCCACTGACAAGTTAACAATGAAACTAGAGGGATTATTAATTTTACTACACCTTTGCAAGGTGAAAAGTTGCAGCTGTGAAAGGTGGTCAATGATTTCAGGGGGACTATTTAATTCTGTACAATGCCCCAACTCTAATTAATGAAACTGTGATAGGTTGCCAAGTATATTAGAAAATGAAGATTGTAATTTGGAAATATCACCATCTACTTGCATTATTATCATTGTTTCAAGTGTTGCAACTGTGATAGATTGATAGGAGAATCAAGCAGGTTATTCAAACCTTTAAACTCCCTACTAAGTTCATGTGTTGCGACTGAGACAGGATATCAAAGAGAATATTTAACCCTTTAAAATTTATATTATGCTCAAGTGCGGCTAAGACAGATTGACAATGAATCAGAAAGAATATTTAAACCTCTACAACGTTCTATTTTCAAGTACAACAGATGTGGTAGGTTGCCACGAAGCTGGGAATCTATTTTACCTCCTCAGTCTTCTATGTTCAAGTGTTTCTATTGAGACAGATTGCTAATGGAATATCAGTTTGAAGTTTATATTCATTCTGTTGTTGTTTTACTCTAAATTGATTCTGCAGTTATATGATATATGAAGGTATCAAATCGGTTGTTTGTGTATGTTTTACCCCATATTTTTCTTGAAGCTGATCTCTTCTCAAAAACATAATCCTAGTTAGTGTCTCCCTGCCTATGCCTAGAATTGAGAATTAAGAAATAGCATGCAAACAAAATAAGGATGTATACCAGGCGACGCACCTAATTGATGAGAGTTGAAGCCACGAATTATAATGATTGCAGTTTATGCCAGAATAATGCATGAAACAATTTCTCAAGAAATGTCTATTAGTTACAATATAAAGAGGCTATGATTTCTATATTATCTAGCCAAATTCCTCCTGCCTTATCTATCACATGGCCATAGAATCTGACTGTACATAACCTATTTGTCGAATAACCTATTATGCATGGGAATCTATTTAATCTTTGTATGCAAATTAATGGAGAAAGATGAACATTGTTGTGAGATCCAAGTGTTCCTTCTACCGATAGGCATTGTCAAGGGTTTCATGTTTAATATACGCCCAAAAAAGTGTATAATTTACAAGGTTGCGAACAAAGAACAAGTAAAACTCTAACGTCTGAGATCAGAAGCAATAAAGACACATCATTCACTCAATTTGAAGAATTCAACATTCCCTTTTGGGCCAAAATGTGCATTTTCCCAATCCTAAATCTGTGTATAATTATTTAACCATATTTACTTACACAAATACTAGCAACACAAAGAAAATACAAACAGGTGATGGGTGTACTTATCTGATAAAGTGCATACAAAACATCCTCCTGTATGAAAGGTTTGTGCAGTCCATCGTATGTCCCCTGTAGCACGCCTCTTTTAACATTCCCCTTCCTCCTTTCATCATTCCCCCCAGAGTTGTCTCTTGAATTCTAATTTATGAGTTTCAAAGATTGAAATCTCTGCCTGGGAGGTGGTAAGACAGAGGAAGATAAAGCGTATATCATCTTTTCCAACTTTTCTTGCCTTTTCCTCTTCCATAAATCTTATCACGATGCTTTATTATTATTTATTTAATTAGCAATAAACTATTCACTTTCCATTTTCCAATTTCTTTCCTTTTTATTATTTTCTTTTCAAGATTATTTTGTTCATAATTATTATTAACTTCAACACAACAATTTAAATCAATTTATCTAATAATATCACTTTTACTTTTAACGAATTAGTTTAATTTGATCACTTGTTCTAAATAATTTAATTTAATTTAATTGATTATTATTTTGACTTCTAATTATATTTTAAATAACCTTGCAACTCACTTATGATTTAATTAATTATTTAAACATGACTACTAACATATGATATTTTTCACACAATCGAATAACGGAATTAATGAAGCACACACAAAATACTCACACAAATGTCTAGAACAACCACAGAGGGGCACTACATAAGAATTTGGTCAAATTCCCAAAATATTTTATCAAGATCCATGAAAGTGTTGGAGGATAGAGAATCCCACTCACATTCATTAGAATCAACATCATAATCCCTAGGGTCTTCATGTGTCTCACTCTCATTTGAAGCACTAGCAACCTCACTTGAGGGTGACCCGATAGGTTGGATAGTCACTTTTACTAGTACAAACCCTATCCCTTGATGACTTATTAACTTAGGAGATTGTAGAGGTTCCAAAATTCCCTGCTTGTTAAGACAAAGGCTATTATGTCCATCATATCCATGTTGTTTCATTATTTGGAACCCTTTTGGATATAGTTCAATTGGAAATTTATTAGTTTCAATGTCCTCCTCTTCCTTGTACAACCATGTAAGAATGTGATCATCTAAAGATTCCTTAGCAAGTTTCCCCCATCTAGTTAAGGTGGTAGGAGGATTGTGAATGACAACTTTGGGTTACCTAGGATGTGGTTTTCCATATTATTTTGGTGACTTGGGTAACTTGCCAATGAAAAGGAGACTCTTCATATCATACTCTTTGCGACCTTTGTCTTGGATTTGGATCTTAGGTGTGGAAGGTGTAATGAATGAGTTGGATGATTTGATGAGGCTAGATGGATCAACGTAGTGGGATGGAGTGGTGGATGAAGTTGAAGATGAGGCCTCTTGATTAATGGGCACTTGACATTTATCAGTTCATTTGAGGTTGGAACATTATTAGAAAGGATCAAGGTCACTTAGAATAGTGATTTTAGTGTTGTTATGTGGGAATTGAGGCATTGATGGTAGGTGGATGAAATATCCCTCATGGCATGAATCCATGGGTGGAGAAAGAGGAGATTATAATGTAAATCTAGATCTAAGACATGAAATACTATGTCCTATATGGTGGGGCCAACCCTCACTGGGAGTGAAATTATGCCTTAAGAAGATCACTCGAAATCATCATAATATTTTATTACGATTGTCTTGGTGTGGTCAATGCAATTATTAGAGTATCCCAATTCCTTCACTAATTTTAGTGAGAAAATGTTCAGGTCTGCTTCACCATCTACTAGGACTTGTCCGATCTTGTGTGTTTTAACACATACTTCTGGATATAGAGGACTTTTATGGTTATATTTTGCTGCTAAAAAGTATTTTTTGAACAAGGTTACATGGTGTGGCATAGCGAGGTATCCAACCATGTCCTGATATTCATTGACATATAGGTTTGTGGTAATGGAGGATTCTTGTAGGATTTTTCAAGGATTGCGCTGTGTTGTGATGAATTGCGAAGGATTTCCAAGATAGAAATTTATGTTGGAGTTTTCCCTAGTTGCTCTAAGAGGTTATATTGTCCCTATGGTTAAGGACTTGTGGATGGAACTGGAATAGTTTTTTTGGTTCTATGGGTAGCAACATCACAATCTGACTTTGGCTTGTTTATGGTGATAGTCGCAATGTGATCATCAAAGGGAATCACATTAAGGATGATGGTGTTGTAATCATGTTTAACAGCTACATAGTTGGAATTGTTGTTATTATACCTTGAACTAGAGGATTTTCCTTTATCATGGTCTTGCAAAGGATTTTTGAATATTGTATGATCAACATTGGTTTTTCCTTGTGAATTATCATAGTATTCATCATCTTTCCACCAATCTTGTTTGATCAAGGAAGGTTCATAATTCTTGGTTTCTAGTAGTGTAATTACATTCGATTGTAAAAGTTATTTGAGGACTGATTCGATAGGCTCACCCAAGAGCGGGTATGTTCTCTTGGCATGGGGAGGACCTCTTCTTTGCTGGTTGATTTGGATAGCATTCAGTGTTTGATTTTGAATTTTTTCTTTGGTACTTGTTGTATTGGATGTGTTTGATAAAGAAGGGCCTTTAATTTGAATGATTGGTCCTTTAGTTATCATTTTCGCATCAACTATGTCATTTGTGACATCTTTGTTTTGGGACCAGTATTTTCCTTTGTCATTGTTGGGTTTCTGACTGTCTTTGTTTATTTTGACTAGTCCTCTAGTGATAAGGCCTTTCTCAATAAGGAAACCCTTCTCAAGAATCTCTTCAAAGGTTTTGCAACATTGGATTTGAATTCAACTTATCAAATTCTTCGTTAAGATTTTCTAAAAACATGGTGACAAGTTGTTTTTCAGGAGTATGATAAGGTAATTTTCTAACCAAGCGTCGCCATCTTTGGTAGAACGAGATAAGTGATTCACCTTATTCTTGTTTTCTCATGCTCAATTTTGCAAGGGTGACATCATTTTTAATGTTAAAGGAAAAATGATTGATGAATTTTTTGGCTAGTTCACCCTTGTGAAAGATGTGAGAACCAATCTAAGGCTTCCCATGTGAGACTTCACACAAATAATCTCATGAAATAGGTGGGGTTGTATGCCACTTCCATACATTATGTATTGAATTCATGAATTTGTTCTATGAGATCCCATGTCCCCTTATATTTAGGAAATGGTGGTGTTGTGAAATGTGAGGGAAAGGGTGGAATGTATAAGTTTTGATTAAATGGAAAAGGGTACAACTCCTCCACAAAATGTGTCTTCTTGTTGGTTCCCAATTGCATGTTGGTCATTTGTTGTTCAAGGGTTTGCATGTGTTGGATCAAATAGTCTACAAGGGATGATGTCACATTGTTTTGATGTGATGCAATAATGTTGGCATTAAGGTCATAGGTTTGATTTGGATTTTGATTGATGTTTTGTGATATGAGACGTTGGTTGCCATATGGGTGTGGGTTGTTTTTATTTGAAATGAGATTTGTGTTTAGGTTGGTTCCAAAGGTCATGTTCGCATTTGGTATGGTGTTTTGGAGTTGAAGTATAGACCCTTGATTCATGTTTTTATTTTGAAAATTGAATCATTGGTTTGCAAATGGAGGTGTGGAACCTTGATTGATGTTTTGTAGGAAGGTATAGACCCTTGATGTGAAGGGATCTTTCCTTGGTTGAAATTTTGAAGTGAAGGTGTAGGTCCTTGAATAAGGTTTTGGAGTGATGGGAGGGAACCTTGACTTGTATTTTGAAGTGATGGAATAGACCCTTGGTTGTGGATTTGATTTGGGACCTTTCATGAGATAATGTGCACTTTCCTAGGGTTATTTGGTGGAGGTTGATTTAATGAAGGTGCACTTTGGAATTAGAATGATGGACCTTGGTTTGTGTTTTGGGATGTGGGTATGGAACTTTGGTTTGAATTTTGGATCAAGGGTGTGTGGCCTTGGTTTATACTTTGAATCAAAGGTGTAGGACCTTGTGCTGTGGACCCTTGATTTGTGAATTGAAAGAGAGGATTCGTGAAATTTTTACCCATGGTGTTTGAGAAACTTCTAAATGTGAAAGTTTGACCTTGTGTAGTGGCATGAGTTGGGATGTTTGTAATATGTGTTGTTGTGGTAGTATTCATGTGTGTGGTTGTCCCAAGGGAAATGTTTACCATTTGTTGTGATGAAGGCATGCCAAATGGATTTTCAATTTCTTGTTTTATGATGGTTGATAAATCATAACCTTGAGATAACCTGGCACCCTTTCTGGCTAATGCATAGAAACATTTGTTTGGATTGGCACTAACAAGTTGGTCAACTATGCTTAAAATTCTTGGATATTGATAAGCCCTTTCAATCTCTTGAGGGGTCAATTGTTTGTTGACTACTTCAAAGGTTAGGTCTTCCCAAGGGTCACTTTGTTCTCTTTGTGATATGTTGTTGTGGGGTGTGGTTTGATTTGAATATGTGACATTGTCAGGAAAGGGATCACTTAGGAAATCCATGTCCTTTCATTTGGCTTGTGACCTCATTTCAACCATGTGAGACTTTTTCAAGTTGAGGATAATGCAAAATGGCAATGAGACTATGCTATTTTTTTTAAAAAAAATTGGATTTTAGGATATGAAAATGCAAGGATGCAAATGCAAGGATAGTAAGACCTAAAAAAATGGGGTATAATGGATGCTAAAGGACACTACAAGATTGATTGATGGTCAAAGTGAGTGATAAGGTGACTAAAGGATACTAATGCAAGATTATGGTGATAATGAGATTAATCTATGTTTTTTGTATTTTTGGGGTATGAAAATGCAAGGATAATGAAGGATTGATATGATACTAATTATTAAAGTGAGCTATTTTTTTTTGTTTTTGGTATTTTTGGAATAAGGATGCAAACTGAAATCTAAGGAAGGTGAGTCTAAGTGAGGGTGATCTAATGCAAAGGAACCATAAAATTTTAAACGAAGGGTGGCTCTCAAGATAATGTGAATCCAAGGAAACAAATTCCAAATGTCATTGACCATAAGAGGACAACCAAGACCAAGAGAAAAAACCAAGACTCAACTTGAAAAAGTGACAATGACAAGACAAATGACAAGGACAATGGTCAATGACAAGTAGAACAAGTAACCAAGAATTTTCAAAAGCTCAAAGGTCTCCCTATTTTCAAAATTTGAAGGTTTAGATGCAACCTAAAACTTGAGGTTTAATTTTTGGATGAGGGAATGCAACCTATGATGCAATTTTTCCCTGATGGGTATGCTAAAATGAGTTGGGAAAACTTGCAGGTCTCTAGTTTATCAGACAGAGGTCATTGCAAACTGGTTTTGATCAGGTTTTGGACACAAATTTTAGGAAAATTTATTTAGCAAGAAATTGGGGCTCAATTTGTATTAGATGCATTTCATAGTTGCAACTTGTGTTATTAGTTGCAACTCTGTTTCTAGAAAATGCATTTTAGACTGATAGTTGTAGTCTTTTAGATGACAATTGCGGTTCATAGTGAAAATTGTGGGTCTGTGTCTGATAGTTGTGGCTCTAGAATGGTGTTTTTGATAGTTTTAGTCCTTTTCAGTGGTTTGATCCAAGTTTTTTGACTGTGATATATGACTGGAAAACATAGGAGACAATATCAAGTAATTTGTTTAGGACTGGTTCGATGTGAAAATGTTTTATTTTTAAAGAAGACAAGCACAATCCTAAGGTTGGTAAGGACAATATTCATTGAATTCTCACTTAGATTTTTGTAGTCACGCTTATTCAAAGCGGATATCCTAGGAACATGGTAGCACTAGCTCCCCTCCACTACACTCACTTCTACAGGCATACCAAGTTTTAAACTTCTAGGTCATGACCTTCCAGAGTTTTCTATCTCTATAGTGAACCATGAGAATGTGGGACAACTTCAAAGGTCCAACCTCCTGCACCAACAAATAGAGGGATTTTGGCCACTACAAACAAAGGTGTCTAGTAAGGGAATCTGGTTTAGGGGACACGATGATGAACTCCCTTGAGAGGTCTCATATCCATTAAAATAAGGGTTTATCGTATCATAAAGATACTGGAGGATAACTATCATGTGTCATCCTCTTGACTAAAAAATTTCCTCGCAACTAAAAATTTATATAGTTGTTGGAAAGGACTAGGCTTTAGCTCATTACCACGTGGGTCATTCCCTTAGGGTGAGTACTTTTTCCCACTAAGGTAGGCCCTCTAATGGGTAAACACAAAATCAGATGGGTTTGGCTTTCTGATCACCAAGTTTGCATTAGGTGAGAGCATAATACCTACCACCCTCAAACACAAAGACATGGTGTTATTAGCGAGATTTGTAGTACCAAGATCATCATGGAAAAATAGGCCCTTAAGTGGCAAAAATTCCGAGAAAAAAATTAGAGTTAGACAATTTGACATAAAAATTTGAATAAGTTATCTATAGTATTTCAAAAATATGTAACAATAGAATCTGTCACAAATTGAATGTAGTTTCTAAACTACTAGGTTTTTTTTTTTAAAGTATCTATTTGGTAAAAATTTGAAATTTCAATCAACTAGTACTTAAATTTCAGGGAAAAAATAAAGTAGGTGTATGTCACACCCTAGCCATATAAAATGATAATATTTTTTTATAAAATTTTATGTATAAAGTAGAGGACTCATGTGTCGAATGTGATGCATTTTTTGTAATTATTTTCCAAGTAAATAGTTAATTATGATTTTTATTACAAATTTTTAAAAATATAAAAAACTTCATTATGTCTGACCACCTTAAACGGTAAAATTCATGAAATTTAATTTTAATTTTTTTTTTTAATCCTATAGTATGTGAAGCATAGAATGTGACGCATGTTTTGGATTCAAAAAATGTGATATCGTTTGAAAGTTATAGGTGTTTTTCAATTAGTGTATCAATTAGGACTTTAGTCGTAATTCTAATAGAAAATAAATAATAATTATTTATTAAATTCAAATTAAAGTATAATTTAAATATTGGTGGAAAGTTGAGAATCTCCTCTAAAAACCCTTTTCATTTCATCAATTTTGGGTAGAAAAAAGTCATCAACCACATACCCTACAAATACCAATAATATTGCCACTTTTTGGCCCATCATGATCCTGCACATACCCTTACCCTCTAATTAAATCTATGTGAGAAAAACAATCGTTAATTTTAAGCACCAAAATGAGATGTTTTCTAATCTAAAACAAGCAAAGTGGTTTCAAAATGTATTTATTGGACATTCAAACCTACAAAAACACTTGTTACTAGTCTCGAAAGAAAGGTCACGAGCCAACAAAAAAGCTGGACAAACTCCAAGTTAGCACCAAACCAAAACCATAATCTACCAACTAAACTGAAATGAAAGGAAATATTTTTACTAAACTAAAACCCAAATAAACTAAAAACTTGAGAACTCAATTTTTTTGTTGCTCGACAAGGAAACAGTTTTGGGAGTCCCCACCTAAGGCCACATGTAGTAGATAGAATATTAGAACCCAAAAAACCCTATTCTACTCACAAAAATTGAAAGAAAGAGGAAAAAGATATTGAAACTAAAACCTAGCAGACAATTATGTCACTCCCTTCAATAGTTGTATCATTGTGTGGCATCGCACGATGGAAAATGTGTCATGTTTTTTGAATTTAAATTCTCCCACCCATGGGTACCTC
>VDFB02073420.1:0-29562 GCA_007258455.2 Sequoia sempervirens
GATATTTCAGTATACCCGACAAGCACCCTAGATGCCAGTGCCATCTCAGTCGCTGGGGACACAGACTCGAGGTTACAGTGATTCATTGGGTGTTACACCAGGCAGGAGATCAATACCTGATTCTCCTTAGAGATTAGATGTGGGTAGCTCATTCGGAAGGTGACAGGTTACTGAGTTTTTGACAGATGCAGGGTGGAGCATGCAGGATTTATCGACAAAGATCAGAGAGGTTTTATATCTCTGGATTTTGTAATTTATTATGTGATGGATATATGATAGATTTTGATGTATGATGGACATGTGACACACATTATATTACTTTGACTATAACATGGGACAGTTCTTATTGGCATTATGTAGTATGTTTCCTTTTGTGATGGGTGATTGTATGCATATGTATATGATATTAGATGCTTATGTGGATGATTGGGTGTATGTATTTGTGGAATATGGATGATTTTATTAATGTAGATATTCGTATGGTGATATGATATGCACACATGTTGTATCTATGATGATTTAGATGCATGGATGCCTAGTTAACTTATTGTCATGTATGTATGAATCATTTATTATATGCAGGATGTGATGTGTTATGAGTCTGACACTGTGTGATGCAGGTGGCGATGTATGCGTGGTTATAACATGTTGTGATGTAGGGGGCGATGTATGCGTGGTTATTAGAATGAATTTAATATGCAATAATGCTCTTGTAATTTTAAAGGAAATAACACATGGCCATAAGTGCCAATAAGAATGGATAGGATAATGGAAGGTGGGTATGTAGTGATTATGAAAATGGGTGTCATTTGGCATCTGTCAAAAATTATTAGTATCTTGAGAAGAATGGGAAAGAGTGGGATAAAGTATTTGCACAACTAAAATCATAGGGTGAATGCAATGCAACAGATGATGAAATGCAATCCTAATATGAGTTGCCATCTTTGAAGCATTAATATTTGCTATAGCATAAGATACCAGATACCCTGATATATAATACTAGGGCCAGTAGGCATCCAATGCATGAAACAAACACAAGCAAAAGGGGGCTACCCCAACACCCCAAGGTCACGATGACCTTGGTCGGGCCAGGCATTGGGATAACCACAAACACACAAGGGTGCCCCAACGTAACACAAGACCCCATGGATCCTGGTGGGTACCATGTGGGACAACCGAAAAGGTAGCAACAAAGAAAAGACCAAGATGAACCCATATGTCGACTAGTCAAAGCACACCATGATATGATGGATCAAGGTGACTATGACAAGTGTTGATAGTGAGCTAAAATGACAAATAAATTCCAAAACATCAAAAGATCACAATTAAAATCAAAACGTCATTTGCCATAGGATCAGGGTGATGGATAGGATCGTTGAGGTCTGCTAGGAAGGATGCATCCTGTTGAGACCGATGATGGATACTAAAATAGAATGACCCAGTTTGACGTTAGATACTTTTCATTAACTAAATCTTTTGACAATGTTAGGATTTTATTTGAGAATAACGGGCCAGATGGAGACACAGACTGACACATCTTACAGACCTAGGGGCTCGGGGGCCGATCAGAGATTAGCCTTGCCTACGTGAAAGCGCAGAGCCCTCATAGTTCATGTAAAGACCATGGATAAAGCGAAAAGAGGATGATGAAGGTGAATGATGGATGATCAAGACGCGATAGTTGGAATACCCCGGGGGCAGATCAAATGATCAGCCTTGCCTACGTGACAGCGCAGGGGCAACGTAGTTCAACTAGTGATACGGAAGGATGAGATCTAGATGGAGACCGACACGATGGATGATCCTATATGGTGTCACGGACCGACCGACAAAGGGAATGAATGACATAATCTCAAAGTGGGATACTAAAATGCTTAGGATGAGGGATAGGCTAGATGGGTCGTCCAATTCTCAATCAATATATACCAAGCGGCCTAGGCTGAGGTGGGTGGGGACGATAGTGCGGATGAAAGCATAAAATAACTAGGATGTCAGGTAGATAATGATTAAGCTCTCCACAGATGATGCCTGTTACCAGGTTTTCACCATCCATGCTTATCCAAGGCGCCACCAAGAGGTGGTTTTCACCATAGGACATTTATTTTTCTTTACTATTTTTTGGATTTTTTTATTACTTTTTTAATTTTTTGGTTTTTTTGATTTTTTGATTTTTTGATTTTCTCATGATTAGGTGGGGTTACCAAGCAGACTTAGGTGTAGAACGTCTCCAAATGCATGATATTGATGGGTTCGTCAAGGGGATCTCCTTCAAGAGTAGTCAACCTGTAGGCCCCAGATCCATATTTGGCAGCTATGATATAAGGCCCTAACCAGTTTGCCTCAAATTTTCCCTTTTTATCACGATCTTGTTGAGTGCGTTGGTTTTCCTTAAGGACAAGCTCACCAACCTGGAATTGTCGAGGATGAACCTTTTTATTGTAATTACATTTGAGGCGATTTTAGTATGCTTGTAGGTGATCATAGGCTTTTATTCTTTGTTTATCCAGCAATTCCAGCTATGCAAGTTGTGCAACACGAGCATCTTCTTCGTTGATAAGATTCTTCAGAGAAATTCTCAATGATGGAAGCTCAACTTCAATTGGAAAAACGACTTCAACACCATATACTAAAGAATAGGGGGTGGCGCCTATCGGGGTGCGGATGGATGTGCAGTATACCTAGAGGGCAAGATGAATATGGAAGTGCCAATCTCGTCTAGTGTTATTGACAACCTTTTCGAGGATGCGGATAAGGGTCTTGTTGGTTGCTTCTGCCTGACCATTGCCCTGGGGGTAATAAGGCGTTGACCAACGATGCTGGATGTGAAAGGTGTCGCAGAGGTGTTTCATGGCTTGGTTTTTGAAGGGTTTTCCGTTATCAAAGAGGATGGTGGATGGGATACTATATCTGCAGAGAATATGGTAAAGGATAAATTTTGAGATTTGGACACCGGTGATTTGTGAGAGTGGTATTGCTTCCACCCACTTAGTGAAGTATTAAGTGGCGGTAATTATGAATGTATGGCCGTCAGATGATGGTGGGTAAATCTTGTCAATCAAGTCAAAACCCCATTGAGAAAAGGGCCACGGTGCTAGGAGGGGCTGAAGATTTTATGCTAGGGCGTGAATCAAATCTACATGTTGTTGGCATGGAAGACACTTCTTCACAAATTCACAAGCATCATGTTCCAATGTAGGCCAATAATATCCAGCTCGTAGGATCCTTTTGGCCAGAGCCATACCATTTGAGTGAGCTCCACAAATACCACGATGTACTTTCGTTAGTGTTGCGCAGGCCTCAGTCTCATTCAGACATCTAAGGAGGATTCCATCATACCCGCGACGATAAAGCGTATCACCGACAATGATGTATCGGGAGGAGCGATGAATAAAGGATTTGCGTTGGTTGCGTTTAAGTTCTAGGGGTATGATATTATCATGGAGATAGGTGTATATGTCTTGATACCAAGGGGGGCGGGACCTACAATATCGCACACCATATCAGTCTCAGGAATATCATATGCAAGGATTAAAAGTTGTTCAACAAGAAACTCACATTCTGTTTGGTCTTTAGGCATGTCAATAAGGGAACCAATAGTAGCCATTGCATCTACCGCTTTATTTTGTACCCGAAGAATTTGATCAAACTGTATGAAAGTGAAGTATTTCTTGAAATCATCCACCATGCGTTTATAGGGTAACAGTTTATCATATTTTGTGAGGAATTCATCATTAACTTGTTTGACGACTAATAATGAATCACCAAAGACTTTTAGGTGAGTTATATGCCACTGTTTTGCAATTCGGAGGCCGATGAGGAGGGCTTCATACTCTGCGATGTTGGTACATGGGAATACTATCCTGAATAATTTTGGGATGTAGTCACCTTGAGGGGTAATTAATAAAATTCCTGCTCCAAATCCACTATGAGTGTATGAGCCATCAAAATATAGCATCCAAGCCGGTGCTTCTGTAACTATGTAGACTTCTTCGTCTGGGAATTCAGTGTCTAGCGGGTAGGCATCTACTAATAGTGCCTCAACCAATTGATCAACTATGCCCTGTCCTTTTATGGCTTTTCGCTCTACATACTCTATGTCAAATTCGCTTAGGAGCATGACCCATTTGGCCATGCAGCCAGCCAGAGTGGTTCTAGATAACAAATACTTCAGGGGATCAATTTTAGCGACTAATTTGACTAGATGGCTGAGCATGCAATGACGGAGTTTCTGTGTGCTGAAGACTAGCGCAAAGCAAGCTTTTTCCATAGGGGAGTAATTTAACTCATAGCCAACCAATGTTTGACTGATGTAGTAGATTGCCCTTTCTTTGAACGACTCATCATGTTGTGCCAACAATGCCCCCAGCGCAACTGAAGTAGTAGAGATATAAAGCAGGAGAGGTTTTCCTAGGATAGGTGTCATCAAGATCAGTGGATGAGCTAAATATTCCTTAATTTTATCGAAACCCATCTGACACTGCTGGTTCCATCAGAAGGTGGAATCTTTCTTCAGAAGATGAGTGAATGGCTAACACTTATCTGCTAGCTAGGCTATGAACTGACGGATGGACTGCATCTTCCCCTGGAGGCTTCTTAACTACTTCAGATTGCATGGAGGTGGCATGTCCAGAATAGCCTTTACCTTGGCAGGATCAACTTCAATACCCCTTCAGGAAACTATAAAACCCAACAATTTTCTTGATGTAACCCCAAAGACACTTTTTTGGATTTAGCCGCAACTTGTAATGTTCTAACTGTTCAAAGATCTGCTTCAGGATAGTAGGATGTTCCGCTCGTGTTGTAGATTTCCCTAACAAGTCTTCAACATAATCCTCCATGATGATATGGATAAGATCATGGAAGATGACCATCATTGCCCTCTGATATGTTGCCCCTACATTTTTGAGACCAAAGGGCATAACATTGTAACAAAAAGTGCCCCACAGTGTTGTGAAGGCGGTCTTATGTTGGTCCTTAGGTGCGATTCGAATCTGATTATAACTAGAGAAGCCATCCATAAGGGAGAGCATCTCATGTCCTGCTGTGAGGTCAACCAACATGTCAATGTTAGGCAGAGGGAAGTCGTCTTTTGGACAGGCCTTGTTAAGGTCCCTGAAGTCTGTGCAGATCCGAATATCTCCATTTGGTTTGGCAACTGGTACTATATTGGAGATCCACTCAGAGTAGTCAATTGGTCTAATAAAACCTTCCTCTAGTAACTTTTCCAATTCCTTTTTGAATAACAATGCTACCTGTGGGTGCATCTTGTGGAGCTTTTGTTTGACAGGCTTGGCATTTGGGTGAACGTCTAGATAATGAACCACTAAGGAGGGGTCTAAGCCTAGCATGTCTGAATATGACCAAGCAAAGTTAATGATACCCTCTTGGAGTAGCTGCACAATGACTAGATACTCTTGCTCTGAGAGTGACTTAGCCACATAGGTGATTTTACGATTTTCAGCAGTACCCAGATTAACTTCTTGAGTTTCTTCAATTAGAATGGATGATCGGGCAGATAACTAAGTTCCTACAAGGGGAAGATGAACATCTCCATCTTCCAGCGCCTCTTCAAGGTTTTCACCATCGGATGCGTCCTTTATTTTTACTTTTTCAAGGTTAGGAAGTGTCTCAGTGAGGTTTTCACTAGATGACCGCTTTTTACTTTTCTTATTCTTATTTTTGCGATTGGAGTGTTCATCCTCCCCCAATCCCATAAGGTTGACATATGTATCTGCAGACATATTGACATGTGTGCTATTACATAGGTCCTAATCAATAAGCTCAGGGTGACAAAGGGATAGGCTAATGGTGCAGACAGATAGGCATTCGAACATGGATGATAAGTCGGTGTGATCGACGTCATCATATGCATGTATGATGGATTTCTCCTCGGGTATATCTTCCAATGAGCCTTTCCCCACGGTGACACTATTGGAAGTATTAGACGATGTTGCGGGGCTTTTTCTGTTTTTTATCGTATCTAATGCCTATGTTCTTTGGTAGCTTTGATGTATCAATAGGTTGCAACCGCCCTTTTTCTTCTTTACCTAGGCCCCTGTCTTGGTAGTTATATTTTTCTACAAACTTAGCTGACCACGGATATGCTTCCTGAAAATATTCCTTTAGAGGAGGATTCGGCTGGGGTTCTTCTCGATAGACCCATTGGCTTATGTCCTCTTCTGGTGCATCTATATTGACACTTGGGGATCTGAAAGTGGTGGTAGGGATGTTTTTACCACTGAAGGTGATAGTCTTGTCTTCCTTTGGAGTAGCATGCGAAGGTTGACCATACTCGTGTGGTGATAGTGGCATGGTTGCTACATTGAGAGTCGTATGCATTTCGTATTCACTACACCCTTTGTCAATGATCTGGACTTTGATGACTGTAAATTTAGTGGTGGAAGATGGAGTGGTTATCGCAATGGAGGGTGGATTAGCGGATGATGACCGGGATGCCCCCATTTCAACCCCATGACAATAATGTAAATGGGGAAATGACACTTCTAAAACGCGGCAATATTCAAATGGTTGGGGGTCAGCGTAGATGGTGACTTCTTGTCCGTTGACGGGGAATTTTAGGCACTGATGGTACGTGGAGGGGACGACTTGCATAGCATGGAGCCACAGGTGGCCAAGGAGGAGATTATATGGTAAGTCCAAATCAAGGACATGACAGGTAGTGTATTGAAGCACAGGTCCCACTTGGATAGGAAGACTGATAATTCCCTCTGAATTTCTTTCTGCATTATCATAGGCTTTGATTGTGATGATCTAATTACTCAAATCCACTTGAGTATACCCCACCTGTTTTATGAATTTTAGAGTACACAAATTGAAGGCAAAGCCATTATCTACCAAGACTCTTTTTATTTTATGGCGAGCAACCACGACTTCGATATGTAAGGGGCGATTATGATTGATATCGATGTTTGGCATATCGTTTTGGCTGAAGTGCAGTTGATGAGATAAAGCCAAGTGTCCCACCAAAGCTTGGAATTGCGTGGGGTCGATGTCATTTGGCACATAGGTTTCCTGCAGGGCTCTGTTGAGGATTTCTTGATGTACAGGGGAGGACTTAAGCAAATCCAAAATGGATATATGAGCAGGGGTCTTTCCTAAGTGATCAAGGATGTTGTACTGAAAGCTTATAGGAGTTGATTGGGCAGGTGCAGAGGCTGCAGGGACAGTAATGCAGGCTCGTCGTGTAGTAACAACACATTGAGGGTCTTTGGCTTTAATATGTATCATGGATACACGAGGTTCCACCTGCTCAATGTAATGAATAACACCCTCGTAATTGAAGGGTACATTATTATAGCTCACATTATTTGTGTTGTTTTCTTGGGGATTACTACTAGATGTGCTTGGGCCTTGATTATGGTTCAAAAAGGTGTTATGATATATCTGTAATTGAGCATTGGACAATGAAGCTTGACTGGGGTCAACCTTGATATCACCTCGATCAATGAGATCTTCGATGTAGTTTTCAGACCTTGACACTTGTTTAAAGAGTGTCCTTTGATTTTATGGAACTCACAATACTCATTTTCCTTAAACCATGCGGGCTTGGGTTTGGACTCGTAAAATGGCTTGGTGACAAGGTACATGATGGGATAGTTGATTTGTAACAACCTATTAAAGACAACACTCAGAGGTTCTCCTAATTGAGAGTACTGACGTTTGGTGTTCCCCTGATTGTTCTGGTTCAATTGTTGAGGAGGGTGAGGTGTTCCCTGTGGTACAGAGATGGCGTTAGGTATAGACGGTTGTTGTTTTTGGGATGTATTAGCCACTTGGACGTGTTTAGTGTCTGTCACGCCGTCATTCATTGCATTCTTGTTCTTGTTCCAGAATCGTGGTTTATCGCCAAATGACCTCTCTTTATCATGACTATGTATTTTGATGTGTCCCTTGGCAATAAGGGCACGTTTAAGGATGGGTCCCTTTTCCACTATCTCCATGAAAGTGGTGACACAATGTAACTTAAAATTATGGGCCATGTCAGGATGAGAGTTTTCCACGAAAAGAGTGACCATGTCTTTTTCTTTTAGAGGGGTCTTCATTCGGCTTGCTAATGCGCGCCACCTTTGGAGGTAGCTAGTAAAGGTTTTCCCCTCACGTTGTTTCTCTTTGAGGAGATAAGGTGTCTATGTCCTCCAAATTGAAAGAGAAGTAGGATACAATTTTTTCTGACAGGTCTGCAAAAGTTTTTATGGACCCTTTTTCGAGGGTCATGAACCAATCCAGGGCATGGCTCGTCAGGCTTCGTGGGAATAGGCGCAAGAGATAGTTGTCATTGTGCATGACCTCTTAACATTGGGAGTAAAATTCCTACAAGTGAGCCTTAGGGTCTTTGTTTCCCTTGTATTTGTCAAACTTTGGTATTTCAAAATGTTTAGGAAACGGGATTAATGAGATGGAGGGATCAAATGGATATGGGCATGTCTTCAAATTTGAATGAATGTTTGGTAGCCCCGGCTTGAAGGTCTTTTAGAGTGGTTTTAATTTCCAACAGATCTGAGTTGGCCGGTGACGGGTTGGAGGGATATTGATGATAGGATGATAAAGGATCTTGCTGAGAGAGTGTCAGATTGTTGAAATATGGATTTGGATAGTTGGATGATGACATGCCTTGTTAGTAAGATGGGGAATTTTGTTGGTACGGGGGTTGTTGTTGTGGGGTATAGTACGGATTTGTTTGATAAAAGTGTGGGGTGAGCTATGGAGGAGCTTGAATGGGACATTTCGTATTGGTTTGTTGGTGTTGAAGGTACTATTGTGATTGTTGGGAGGTCGCATAAAGCGATTGTTGGTGAAATTGCTGCTGATTGTGATAGTAGTAGTGTTGAGGGGGTTGTTGTGATGTCAATTGTTGTATGGGTCGAGATGGGATGTTGTGTTACGGTTGAGCCTGTGAATGCAAAATGGATGCGAGAAAGGGGGATATGGTCTGAGCAATAGGTCGAGATGGATTGCCTTGTGGTTGGTAGGGTGGTTGTTGTGAAGAGACCAAAGCATTATGTATAGGTTGTTGCTGATGAGATGGCTGAGGTAGCGTAGAAGCGTTTTGTAAAGGGGGTTGTTGGGTACCACCCAGAATGTTCAGCTAGGATGCGCCTTGTGGAGGTAATTGAGATGGAATGTTGGGTTGGTGAAGCTGTTGAGATGTATATGAAGATGATGGTAAATGTGTGGCCCCAGAAGGTGGAGGTAATGTGGTAAAGGGAGTGCCCCTAGTGTTGACTGTAGGTTGATTCGAAAGAGGGGGTGCTGTTAGCGTTAATGGCACAGATTGTGGAACATTTTGTGGCATACCATAGGCAAAAGGATTATTGGGATCAGGCACTTGAGGACCTCCCATAACTAAGGTTGGAGCATGTGGGGGATGGTTAACATGATAGAGAACAACATTGCCAAATTCAGGTTGATGCCAACCCTCAACTGGAGGAACATTAGGGAAGTACGAACCTTCTAGTGCATTTTGTGAACCTAGGAGTACGTTAGATGGAGAACTCCTATATTTGGACAAGTCAACACCCGAGGGTTGTTTGACACCCTTCTCAATTAGGTGGGCCAAAATTTCTTCCCCATGTTTTTCGAACAAGCGGTCAGTCATTTGCACATTGACGGGATTATTAAAATGTTCCTCAAGCGTGAGTTCAGGTTAATTAACCATACTCTCTTCACCATGTGGTGAGTTGTTCTGATTTTCAGTGTTGGAGTGTGATGAAGTACCTTTATGATGATCTTGGGGGACATTGTTAGGATATTGAGCACTATTTGCACCATTGGTGGGATTTGTATTGTTATTAAGGTCTTGAGACATGTTCGCTTGGGAATTTTGACCTTGTTGTTGTTCCATTTGTCTCTTAACTTGTGACCTAGTTTGAACGGGCATGCAAATGTGCTATGGGTGGATTATAAAGATGTTTTTGACGAATGATTTGATTGTGATTGGATGAGATCTGATTTTGATGGGATTTGGATTTAGATCAGATTTTGTTTGGATATATTGGATTGGATCGGATTTTGATGGGATCGGATTTTGATTGGCTAGATTGGATTTTGATTGAATTGGATTGGATTATTAAGATCAACAGGATTGCATTGGTTGAACGGATGTGATTTGATTGATTGGGTAATTTGATCAAATGATTGGTTTTGATGGATTTGGATGATTGAATGGGTATGATTGGATGATGAAAGATGTGAGAGACCTTGAGTTTAATCAAAGAAAGTTACCCTTAGTGACCTAGAGCTTTAATTGATTAAGAGGATGATCACGACACCAAATCCACCTTGAGATTGAAAATGGATTGATTGGGTCGACGATAATGATAACTTATGACACCGAATTCACCTCAAGATGGATGCAAATTGATTTGGGTCAAAGTTAATGACTAATAATCAAATACAAGTGTTATGGCCAATTTGGGTAACCACTTTGTAATACAAGGTTAAGGCGGTTTGGTTATGGGCGGTGTTTGGTGATGTAAATGGTAAAATTATGATGTTCACTAGGTGAGGGTATGGATTTTTGAATGGATTATGGGGAAATTAAAATGAATAGGTGGATTGAAGGTGATTGTGGAGAATGAATGGGGATTTAGAATGGTTAAACAGAGGTTTGGAATAATAATATGGAGGTTTAAACTAATCAAATGGGGATTTTGGGAGACTTAGAGTGATGAAACAAAGGCTTGGGATGATGAGATAATGGTTGGGAATGATTGAATGATGGTTTAGAGCCTAAAAAAATCCAAATGGGCCGATTTCGGGTGTTCAGGAGGGAAAATTTGCCCTTTTGCAGTAAATCAAGGGCATAATCACCTCACTGCGGAAAATTAGGGGCATAATCGCCTCATTGCGGAAAATCAGGGGCATAGTCACCCCACTGCAGAAAATCAGGGGCATAATCGCCTCACTGTGGAAAATCAGGGGCGTAATTACCTCACTGCGAAAAATCAGGGACTTGGTTTGATGAAATGACTATGGCAAGGATTTTAAAATGACAATGATAAGGCCAATTTGTCAAAAATTTCACTGATTTCTCACAAGAAAACACTCTCCAGCAAACACAATCTTATTATTAGTGTTAAGGGTATGGCCAAAGAGGTTTTAATCTAAGATGCACAAGGTGTCTAGGGAGTCCTTGATATACTCTCAGTATGTGAGACACAACCGTGAACACCAGCCCGTCACAAGCATGAGTCAGAAACCCTAGCGAGATATTGAAGGGCTCGGACCAACTCTTCACGTCTATCTAAGTATCACCATAACTTTGACACTGCCAATTACGTCGTGACTGGATTGGGGTACAACTTTCATTCTCCCCCCTTTATATACCTCGTCGGTACACGGGGTTGAAATTGTCCCTTGGGGTGATGAAATCCCCAAGCAGGTCCCACTAGAAAGAAAGCACTAATTGTTTCCCACTACTCCCCAGGCTCACACAAAGTGCAAGGGGAAAGTGAAAACAAGCTAATGCTCCCTTTAGGTAACAGAAAAGATAGACACAACAAACAATGAATATTACTCCCCTTAATTAAACTATGTTATTAGATTAAGCCAAACAGCAAGAATATTTTAAAAAGTTTGAGCGAACAGACAGCCCTGCAAGCAAATGTTAGATGTTTTATCCCACTTTCTTCATCAACTTCACAAAAATATGCTGCAAAAAGTTAGCAAAAAACACCAATATCCTTACAAGAACAATGTTAGGGGGTTAATACTTGAAAATAGCAAAAAATCGAAACCAAAATGACAGTTTTACCTTTCCAAATGTGTTGCTTCATGGTGATAAGGGGGCACAGTCGCCTTTCTGCAGTAAATCAGGGGCGCAGTCACCTCACTGTGGAAAATTAGGGGTGTAATCGCCTCACTGCAAAAAATTAGGGGTGTAGTCGCCTCACTACAGAAAATCAGGGGCGTAGTTGCCCGACTGAAGAAAATCGGGGGCGTAATCACCTCACTGCGGAAAAAGTGTTAGCCAAAAATAAATTTCAGCCCAGGGGGCATAGTCGCCTCATTGCAAAAAAAGTGTTAGCCAAAAATAATTTTCAGCCCAAGGGGGGCGTAGTCGCCTCACTGCAAAAAAAGTGTTAGCCAAAAATAATTTTCAGCCCAAGGGGAGCGTAGTCGCCTCACTGCAGAAAAAGTGTTAGCCAAAAATAATTTTCAGCCCAGGGGGAGCGTAGTCGCCTCACTGCAGAAAAGTGTTAGCCAAAAATAATTTTCAGCCCAAAGGGCGTAGTCGCCTCACTGCAGAAAAGTGTTAGCCAAAAATAATTTTTAGCCCAGGGCGGCATAGTCGCCTCACTATGGAAAATCAGGGGCGTAGTCGCCCCACTGAGGAAAATTAGGGGCGTAGTCACCCTACTGCGGAAAAATTAGAGGCGTAGTCGCCCCACTACGACGTATTTCTGCAAAAAACTTAACAACAACAAACATGAAACATAAGAACCCGCTTATGGGTCCCACCAAGCGTGCCATAAACGTGATATCAAAATGTTTAACATATTCTAAGCAATTAAAATGCAATAAAAAATATAATGAAACACCTCATGATTAGCCTAAGGAATTTGTCAAATGCAAAGAGGAAAGTGTTAAATGAAGCTAAGTGGTTATACCTTCCTTCTTACAGCTGAAACTCCTTGGTTGGCCCTTGATTTGGATTAATTTGTATGCTCCTTGATGGCTCTTGATGTGGCTAAATGGAGGATTTGACTATGTGCTTGAATACAAATGAAAGTGGATGAGATTGATGGCTAAAATGAGTACACAAAATAGTAGCATTTAATTGCAAAATGACTCTCTTTAAATGCCTTAGAGGAAGGGGTGTTTATAAAGAAGTTTGAATTTTCTAGAAAATTCAATGGTTGGGATTTATCCAACAAAGTTAAGATGAAGGGCTAAGGTGAGTTGAGAACTCACAAGCCCTCACATCTTGACATGTGGATTGTGAAGTGGATAAAGGTAGGATGATGTGTAGGTGATGTAGAAGGGAGGTACATGATGTGGAGGAAGGACAAGTACCTTGGGGAGTGAGAAGATTTCTTTAAAAATGAACTTCTTATTTCCAAGTGGGAGTGAAAATGACACTTGAAGAATTTTGAAATTTCTCAAAAATCTCCATAGGAAAAGAGAAAGAGGTTGGAGAAATAAATGTGTATTAAAAATTCACATTCATAGGAAAATCTAATGGATAATAGAGGGTCTCCAAAAAGGTGGGAATTGGTCGCATGTGCATGAGGTGACATGTCAAACATTCTAGAAGCTTTGGAAAGACAAAATGTGAATTAAAAATTCACATGGGGAGGAAAGAGACATAGGATGAATAAATGAGAATTAAAAATTCTCATGTGAAAGAGGGTCAATGTCCAAAAAAGAAAAATGGAAATATTGACTAAAAAGTGGTGCTAAAAGTGGTTAATGACTTTGATTAAAGTTGTGCAAATACTTGATTATGATAATTAATAGGAGATTAGAGACAAGTGGCAAATGTAAGAGGATGTGACATTAATCTTTGATTAAGATGATGCACACCCTAAATATGAATTAATTAAATTAATTCATATTAGAGATAGATTATGAAGGATGTGACAAAGAAGGAGAAAAGAATTTTAAATTGATTTTAATTCAAAAGATTAAGATGACTAAATTAAATAAATTGGTGTATTTATTTAATTTAGAGAAGATAAAGGCACCAGATAAAGTGTTTAATTATTAAATTAAATACTTTAAGAGTCTTATGTGAGAAGTGTAATATTAATTAAATAAATTAATATCGACAGAATTGATGAATAAAGAGGTAAATTTGATCATATGAGAGTGATCAAATTTGGGTGTCTACAATAACATACCCATTAATTCATGGCAATCATTTACTCTATCCCTTAGAAAAATGGCAAACCAGTAAACTAACCCAAAACAACAAATGTGCTTGAAAAACTCATATAACCCTTGAATACACAGTTTAAAGAATATTATCACTCACAATTAGAGAAAATTGTACAATAGAGTATATTCATATATGCCATTGTTCATAATACAAACAAATTATCAAGTAATGATTGATAAACATAGATCTTCACCTTAATGATTGATAAACATGATTGTTTCGTACTCTGGTAATTCTATGGAAATCCTCTTTGAGAAGCCCATGGTCAGTAAGGAGTCGGTCCCTAGTGCCCCTACTTCTGGAAAACTTGAGAATGATCATTTTGAGTCCCCTATTCAGAATGAAATTAATTCTGCCCTGAATAAACTTAAGTTAGAGGATTTGGTTAGAATAGCCGAAAAAAGTATGGATGGCCTTTTTACCGTTCTCAAATGGACCCAGAAAGAAGTCTGTGACTTGAAAGGTCGTGTTACTGATCTTAGCAACAAGGTTATGGATTTGGAGTAGAAGATCAACTGGAACAGCAGAGATAATGATGAACAGGAAACTATTTTACCGAGGAAAAGACAGCAATCACAGGAGGATAGATTGGCTAGTATCGAGTGTAACATGTCTAAGATTGGACAAAACATTAGAGCCATTGTTGCAAACAACCACAAAATTGCTAGGCATAATACAATCATCATAAATGCTATGGTGGAAAAGCTTGAAAAAAATCAAAAGGGTTCGCTGGTGGTGGATTTGGATGCGGACAGGGGAGGCAGCAGATCGGCTAGTGAAGGGATTTCGACTCGTACCAGGGAAAACATAAAGAGGAAAACCCCGACTTCTTCACATACGGCTCAAATTCTCAAGCAGGGGTTATAGGACATGCAGAATGTTGAAAAGGAAGCTAAGGAATTACTGAACACCTTGGAGTAACGTGGTGTTTTGATTGCTGGTTTTTTTCTTGGGCGGTCCTTTTTTGGGCCCTGCTGTCTTTTGGTGTTGTCGTTTCCTTTTTGGGACAACTGTCTGGTTGTTTGTACTTTTTCTGCTTATCTTTTGTTGTTTAAACTTCGTGGTTTCAGGTCCCTATAAAACCTGTTTTTTCTTTTTCAAACACATAGATCTTCACCTTTCAACAATACAACCTTCCATACATAGCACCCACCTTACGAATACACAAAACTCTCTAAGAGAGAACTAATCTCAAAACCATGAAAGGGAGAAAAAAATACTACAAACCTTTACAAAAACAACAAAGCTTTCCTTTATAAATGAGGCATAACTTAAAAACTACCAGCCACAAACCTTAACACAACTAGGGTTTACCCAAGGTTATAAAATATCTGCATCAAGAGTAAAATTCAACTAGATCTTAGAATATATCCATCATTAATGATCCTGGCGTCCACGCCAAGCCCCCATACAAACAATGAAGAAAACCTAGAAAACCAACAAATCATGGCAAGGAAGAGATCTAACATAAAGGATGCCTGCAACCCATAAAGAAGCATGGGGAACACCTCATCTCAATTATATTTGGTAGAAAAGGAATTTAAGCCCATCCTCGTCCTCCCAAAGATCAAATCAAGTCGCCAGAAGAGTCATTGCAACATTAATGGTGTTCCCATTAAAACACATCAAATCATTGGTAAAGCAAAACCTTCAAGCTAAACAACATTTGGAATATCATTAAATGGTTCACAAGCTTGGATAAACCCACAAAAGTGGTTTACAATTTGAGTGAAGAAGGAAAAGTTGCAAAAATGACCCCATGCAAAAAAAAATCATTTTTGGAGTTCGAACAAACTTTTTGGTTCGAACAAACCAAAAGATGGTTCGCTAGAACCCTGGTGCGAGTGAACCCATTTAATGCTTGGGTCCCACCATTCCCACCAAAAAACACAAACAAAACCTTTTTTGAAAGGGGGTTTGCTCAAACCCCCCATGGTTCGCCCGAACCCCCCCTTTTCCCACCTTCTCACCCTTTGGCACCAAAAAAATCTAGGATTTTATGCTTTGAAGCTCGGATTGAGGATGAAAATGGAGGATACTTCACAAACCCAACTGGATGATGGTAGTCCTTAGAATGAGCTATTCAACGAATATAATTTTAATATGTTTTGGTTTTATTATGTATTTGATTTTTTAGTTTTATTAAATATAGGTTTTTCACCAAATAACAAGCTCTTTGTTCTGCACATGTGGAAAAATGGAAAATTATCAAAAAAAATTTGAAAAATATGAGTGCACCAGATATCGAAGTCCTTGATCCAACTAAAAAAAATTGAATTTTGATACATACAAAAAAAGTTACGTGTTATACATTCCGGCTATGTCTGAATTGTAATTGGTTTGACTTTGAAACTTGATTAAGGAAAAAATATTCAATATAACACTATGAAACCAATTGGAAGCACTAGATATCGTAGTTACAAATCTAAATTCAAAAAAAATAGAATTTTATCCTTCATAGAAAAAAAGTTATGCGTTATATGATGAGCGTCACTCCTTAAAAATGTTGTTTACTAAAAAAAATAGTTTTTGAAGGAGATGGACAAAGAAGTGCAATCTGATTCCAAAATTTTTGAAATAAGTATATTTAAAATCTATAGATAAAATGTCACAAATCACTAGTTTGCATCATCTTCAAATTCCTCACAGTTTAACTGCTATAGGTGCCCGAAAGTGAAGATTTAGTTAAAAAATAATATTTCATTGTCCAGTTTGGCCAAAATTGTAAACCAGTATTGTGGGATCACCGGCCTAAAAAATTGTCCTTGTCGAACATTGCACTTTGGGGATCCCTCATACTTCATACTTCATACACTTCATTAGCATTGGCATCGGGCTTCAGACATTGGGCATGCTTCTTACCACCCTCCATGAGGTTAAGGTAGAGGGTAAGAGGAAAGAGCAAATCCCGACACTTGAAGGTAGGTCATCAAGGGTTGGGGGTCGGGTGGAGGGCTTACCTCCTAATGGAAGGAGTTACTTGAGGAAAGGGTGAAAACTGATCCTCAAAAGTCCGAAAAGGAGAGACTTAAACATATTTTGAAGAAAGGGGACCTCAGGAGGAAAGCTTAAAGATTCGAGAAGAAAAGGAGACTTTAAAAGGAGGCCAAGGGGAGAAAGAGTTTTGGGCTTTGGGCATCAGGAGGATGCCTTAAACCATTTAGCAAAAACACATAAAGCGTAAGAGGTAAGGGGTAAAGGGGAAGCTCTATCCCCGGTGCCCAAAAAATAAAAACATTTGATTTTCCAAAAGCATGTTGGGGGTCAGGGTCGGAAGGGAGGCTTAATGCCTGTGAAAGAAAAGAGGAAATGGTAAAAGGTAAGTCTGAAGCCCGCCCCCCGAAACATCAATACTTAGTTGATTTTCAAAGGGATGGGATTGAGGAGTAGGAAGAGGGAAGGAAAAGAAGGTGGTAGAGGGTAAGGGTTTAGCCCGATGGGAAAAACCCAAAATGTCAAGGAAAGAGAGGGAAGGAAGGGGAAAAGAAGGAGATTGGGAGCAATAGAGGAAGGATGCAAGGAAGCATACGAACAACAACTCGAAATACCTAAACCACGACACTTAGCCACTTTTGGGGTTTGAAAATGGATCTTCAAACAAAGGGAATTTTGTAACTTACAAAAGCCCTTGAGCATGATGCACCATTAAGATCTCTCATATCAGTTATAACTGATAGGCATCATAAGGGGAATGGCACAAACTAAAAATAGTGCCACCAGTGGCTCTAGTTGGGGATGCATGCTTCAGTGAAGAATGGAAAGACTCCAAATCTCTAGGGAAGTAGACAAAGCCTTATCCATTAAGCTCTGAAACTGCCCAATCCTTAAATCTCATTTGATGGCCCTAGGCCACCAAATAAAAAGGAGAGTCAATGCTTGCCTCTATCAAACACCAGCCTAGCAAAGGAGTTGATCTCCCTTAACCCAAATTTTTTCTATCACACCATAGTAGCAAGGACAACCCCTTTCCTTCAAGCATAAACATATGGCTACCTTTAAGCAAGTGAAGACTTGCTACATGTTTGATCCTACTACTGCATGGTAACCACACTACATAGACTACCTCACTACCACACACTGCATTTTTTGATTTTGTACTAGGTGGCAAAAACTTAGAACTTTGATCAACGCCATATGAAACCATAGCACCTTAATACCTACTGACTACCTCACATGAATCAAGGCAAAGAAAAAATGCCTCCAATTCATATGGACAAGAAAAATATGCCTCTTCATAATGTTGACTTGCAGAGGGAAACTCATCCTATAACAATTCAAACTGAAAACTTTGAAGCTTATACATACAAAAAACTTGAGTAAACAGAAAGTCACCAACTTGGATAACTTGCTACTACTCAACACCCTCACAAGGTGCATGTTGGGTCCAAGTGAAGTGCCTAACATCAAGAACATTAACATCCACATTGTGAGAAACAACATCTTCATCACAAAGGGTTGTGTCCTATATGACTTCACTCAAGATAGGGATCATGGATGACCAACATGCCTTGGGACTACCTATGTTAATGTAGACCCTGCACTCTTCAGATTATCTCTCCATTTCAATCTCTCGACAATTTGCTCAGACATATGTGCCACAAAAATTAGACCTGTGAAACACATTTGTGGAACTCATCTTAGCAACACTGCCCTACCATGAATGACTTGAAGTCCACTTCTCACGAGGAAGACTATGAGTTGCACCCCTAAAAACAAGTTTACACAAGCATCCATGTGACTAACACAATCACACTCCTCAAGTGCAAGCTCATAATAAAAGATACCATCAGCTGTACCAATGTTTGTCATACCATTTTATGCATTTATGGATGTTCATACCATATTTTGAAGCTCCCCATCCATCACACCATACTCCCCTCTCCTTTCACCAAACTTATATAAAATCACTTTTAGTATTGCTTGTTGCCCATGGTTCATTAATTTGTCCCCTTCAACATTTTTATCTTATTTGAAAGATCTCTTTTAAATATATTTTAATTTTATCCCATGTAATGACCAATGTGTAATCTACCTACCATGAGGGATGTGACACTCCTACCTATGACAACAATTCAAGACCCTACACTACTTGATTTCAATCTTCATCCTTTTTCAAGTGTTTTATGCATATGTTTGTGATCAATAGTTCAAGTGCATAGCACATGCTATTTTAGGCTTTTCCTACATAACATGGAAGCAATGGAGTTTTATGTGCATGTTGGCTGATTGATTGAGTCTTTGGTTGCATATTGTGGTCCAACATGTGATGATAATTCATTAGGAGTCTTACTTCTTGTTCAAACCATGAATTTTGAAATGAACAAAGGAACAATGATAAATAAATCTAGAAATACATTTGTCCAAATTTCTGAAGGCAACAATTCTAAACCCCTAAAACTCCATAAGCTACTTTATAAACACAAAACAAAAATCTCCACAATTCACATAATTTAAGCACCCAACTTCAAATTATTTAACCCAACTTAAATTCCCACTCAATTAGCATCAAATTCTCTATTATGTGCTTTCATTTCAGAATGAAGTAAATGTATAAATGAAGTTGAAAATTGAAGACCAACTAAATAAGATTTAACATTAAACGTCAATTTCTAAAACCCACAAATACAAATTTGTGTAAATTAAATGAAACATCTTTATAAATACAATAAATTCTTAAAAAAGACAAAACAAAACTTTGAAAAACAAACCCCACCTACACCCAACTTCATCTTTCTCAAACTCATTAAGTTAAATCTTCAATTCTATCCATTATCTAGAAATTACAGTCTGAAACAAAGATCCCTCCAATTTCCAAACTCAAATTATTGAAACCAACATAAAATATTTTCGATTTTTTTATAAACTAAACTCACCAATGAACAAATTAACTTATTAAACTGAAAAGAAAAAATTAATTTCCCATTGTTTTCCCAAAAACCCACATCAAATTCTCACATAACTTGATCATATATAATATATAACACGAAATTGTGTACAAATAGCATATAGTTTTGACAGTCCATGATAATGTATTGCTGAGATTTCTGTCTTGAAACTATGTGTGATTTTTACCATTGACGTTTCAGATCCAACTCCATAATCATGATCATGGATCATGGATCATGGAATTTGATCCGAAACGTTGATGGTAAAAATCTCAACAATACGAAATTGTATAATCCATTTTAAACAGCTCCCCAGAAATGATTCAAACTCACAAATCTGGATCTCTAAATCAATAATAATTCGCAAAAACAAATCCCAAAAGTACCCACGTCCAAATTTCTCAAACTCAAAATTTGATACCCTGAAATTCGAGGATTCTTCAGAAAATTATTGAAGATCTGTACATTACAGAACGCCTTTTTACAAGGAAAGAATAGTAGCAGCATAGACAAGGCAAGTGACCTGTTTGACAGAATGCCTCAGAGATTTGTTCCCCTGGCTGCAGGATATGCACAAAATGAATTTGTTGAAAAGGCTTCAGAAATTTCAAGAAAATGAAATTGGCAGGTATAAAGCCAAATTCCACAAACATTGGCGGAATCCTCTCTCCCTGTGCCAAAATGGGATTTGGAACAGGGTATGCACATACATCGAAGAATAAAGGGAGCGGGAATTTTGACAATTAAAAGGCGCGTGAACTGTTTGACAGAATGCCTCAAAGAGATATGGTCTCATGGAATGCCATGATTGCAGGATATGGCTTTAAAAGGTCGTATCACCCAAAGATTATAACATAAACCCTAGAATTAGTTGAAGCCAGGTGCAATCCTTAACAGTACAGTGAATTCTCCAGCAAATGCTACTGAAACAGAGAAATATATAATTTTCATGCAAAATACTTCCTACAGACAATCTCACCTCACACTGATGACGCTGCTAGGGTTCCACCATTGGCAGGGCTTAGGTGATTCTCCTGTGACCGCCACAGTCTTTATCCTCTGTTGGAGAACTACAAACGATTTTTATCTACAGTAATTGGAAGTTGCAGCCGCTATATTTGCAGTGTCCAAATCCCCCTTTCCCATTTCACACCGAAATAGAGAAAATTAAATCGTTACGAAAGAAATTTTTGCCGCTGCAAACCTTTCAGTGATCATCTATGTTTGGTTTTAATAACTTCATAGAGAGAAAGCGAATGTTTCAAAATTTGAGAATCATTTAAAATCTTTTCATCTTATATTAAATCATAAGATTTTCTATTATTTATGTTTTTTCCACCTAGATTAAATAAATATTATTTGATTTTTACAATGTTTATTTGATTTCATTGGATTTTGGTACAATGCATATGAATTTGTTTGATTTTGGATATGATCTCATATCTAAAATCAAACAAATTCATATGCCTATCTTGAATATTCATTTGATTTGATTTTGGGTGTAGATGATATAGATTTAAGTATTTAATGTTGTATTTATTCATTTGAACAAGTGCCACGTGGTGGTGAGTACTTGTCTTTGTAGTATTTTAATTAGAGATTTGTAGAGTTGGAATAAAAATAAATGTAAGTTTAATTAATGTGAATAAAATTAAATGTATATTTTTTTTAATTGTTGTATTTTAGTTTTGACTTTTGTATTTTGTGTTTTGTTTGATTAATAGTGTTGGTTTTTTTATATGTTTTGGTCATGTAATGTAAATATCTTGTTTGATGTTAAATATTTGAAAATAAAATAAATTGGAATAAATGTTTATTGTTTGGTGTTATTTTTTTTCAAAAAAATTAAAGTTGAATACATTTAAATATTTATATAATGAACCCATTCATTGAGAGAAGGAAGTAGTTTATGAATTATTTGTACTAGACATAACTATGACTAATAAAGTTGAAGTTGAGTTTGTTCTTTAGAATAAATATTTGCTAACTTTAAATAATAAAATGATTTATTATTTGGACCGGTGTCTGTTGTGTGGGAGTTACGTCCATTGTGCTAGGCGCGGGCTTCCTATTTACTGTCGAGGGCTCTCCTTTGGAGCGGTTGTGTTGGGTGCAGCTTGTCTTGGTGCCAGGCTTCCTCCTCTGCCCACGTGGGTGGCCTACCATTTAGTGGGGCCTTGGTTCTTCCCACTGCCATGTGGGTTTTATCTTTTTTGGAGGCCTCCTTGCTATTGTTTGGGTGGCTTGTGGGTGGAGGGGGTTCAATCCTTCCCTTGGGTTCTTCTTCCTTTTCTAGCAAAAGTGACCCGGGGGTTTGCATGCTTGTCGGGGTTCTTGTTTATTGCTATGCCACGTGGGGAAACATCTGGGGCTAGCCCCAAATTGGATTTCCAATCAACATTTGGTTTGAAGCCTTCGATACATGGTGTGAATGTTTTTGACAATACATTGTTTTCATCAGAGACGAAGATGAATGATCTAGGACCAGTTAGTGGTTCTCGGATAACGAAGATTAATGGGTGTTTGGAAAGATGCAAAGAGAGATCGAAGTTGGCTATCCTGATGGAGATGCTTGCTGATGATATTGAATACTATTTGAAGCACTCATTTTATTGCAAGTTCATGGGTTTGAGAGTTTGGCTGCAATTTTTTGAGTCCTGGGCTCAGCGGACTTGGATGCCGGAGGGGGAGATGGAAATTAGGCTCCTTGTGAACAACTATTTTATGGTCTCATTTGATTTCATGACAGATCAAAATAAAGTCTTTAAGGGTGGTCCCTATTTTTATAACTAGGTGGGTTTGTTTATCAAGCCATGGCATGTTGGCTTCAACTCGATTGAGGCACTACCGACTCGGATTCTCGTTTGGGTTCGGTTGTTGTGGTTTCCAGTTGAGTGTTGGCAGGATGACGTGTTGCATTTGGTGGCTTCAATGTTCGGTAAACCTATTGGGTCCTCACAATAGACGCAGTTTAAAAAGGTAATGACTTTTACTCGTATCTGTGTAGAAATTAATTTAAGTAAGCCACTGCCATATTCTGTTGAAGTGAGTGCTAGATCCTATACTTGGGTGCAACAGCTTGATTATGCAACCCTACCTTTTAGGTGTCGTCTTTGTCATGAATATGGTCACTTGTAGCATAGGTGCCCTAAGGATAAGCCTGTGGTGCCTCAACCTTCTCAACCTTCTCACAATCTGCCTAGGATTGATAAGGGGAAGGAGCCTATTCTGGGTGATGGTAACGGGGATGATGGTTATGTCCCTATCAAGGCTTGCAATAGGAATCGGGGGCAGAAGCGAACCTTGAGGGAGAGGCAGGATGATGACACTTTTAATAGGTTTGAGGTGTTGGATGATCTCAGCTAGGAGGAAGTGAATCTGGGGTTGCTGAACTTGGATCTAGGAACTTTGGGTATAGGACAAGGTAAGCCTCCTTTGGAGGCTATGCAGGTTGCACAGGAGATTGGGGTTGGGCAGATAGATACAGATCAACAATTAATTGTCCAGGTTGAGCAGGAATCTACTATTGGAGTTTCGAAGAGTGGTGGAGGTGGATCCCCATTGCCCCTGAAAGAAGGCACGAAAGTGGGGAAGAGATCTTTGTCCTCTTCTTTCTTGGGTATTCAACAAAAGGAACCAAAGAAAGGGGTTGGTGAGAGGACTTCCAAGGTGGGAAGGAAAAAGGATATGGATAAGATTAAATTAACTGGGGAAACTTTGGTGGAGTCAAGGTTAGTTAGGACTCTGGATTCACATTTTTCATGCCCCCTAAAATGATTGTTCTCTCATGGAATGTAAGGGGCTTGAACAGTGGCCCTCGACAAAAATTTGTTTGTGATTTGGTTAGGAATCATTCTCTGGATGTTATTTTTCTTCAAGAGACTAAATTATCTATGGATAACATGTTGGACATGACTCCTAAGTTGTGGAAATATGGTGAATGCCAGTGTATGGGGGCTCTTGGTGCTTCCGGGGGGGTGGCTTGCTTTTGGAACCCTCTAAAGATTTTCCCTCTCTAGTGGATGTCCTCTAGATCCTCTATGTCCCTGGTCACCTCTTGGTATGAGACTGGTGAGTGTATTCTCCTCTCTAATGTGTATGCTCCTATTGAGTTTCAAGGTAAACAACTTCTATGGTCCCATCTTCATTTTTTCATAGCTTAGCTCCTTTCCATCTGTGGGTTATGGCTAACGATTTTAATGCTATTGTGGAGTTGTATGAGAAAAGAGGTGGAGTTGCTAGGTTGGAGCCTTCTGCTCTATTATCCAGAGATAGAATTTTAGAATTAAATCTTACTGATGTTTAGCCCAGTAATAGTCGCTTCACTTGGAATAATAGGAGAATTGGTGAGAGTTGTGTTGCTGAGAGGCTGGATCGATTCTTGGTTTCTTGTTATTGGGTTGGAGACTTGTGGTCCACTCGATCTAAAATTCTTGATTGGAAAGGTTCTGATCATTGGCCCATTAAGCTTAGTATTATCTCTACTCGGGGGCCTCGTTCTCCCTCCTTCAAGTTCCAACTTATGTGGTTACAAGATCCTATTCTTCATGAACATGTGGCTGAGTGGTGGAGGACTGGTAGACTGGCTTTTGGTACGACAATGTACACTTTCTCCAAGCTTCTTCAGTTTGTCAAATATCAGCTTAAAAGGTGGAATCGATGATGTTTTGGTAATATCTTTCATGCTAAGGTCACTGCACAGGAGAAGTTGAATAATATTACGTGACTGATTCAAGAGAATGGGGCTTTTGAGGTTCTTTTGAGGGAGGAGGTTAGGACTCTGAAAGTGGTTGAGGAATTTGAATTGCGGGAAGAGATCTATTGGAAGCAAAAGGCCCAAGTTGATTGGCTTCAAGAAGGTGATAAAAACACTGCCTTCTTCTTTTATTCTGTGAAGGACATGAGGCATGGTAATTCCATTTCTATTCTGGTGAATGATAGGAGGGATGTCTTGCCTCATTTTAGGAAATCTCTGCTGAAGCATCTCAGTATTTTGCTACTTTATTCAGGGAGGATTCGCGGGGGGGCTCTGTTGAGGAAGCACAAATTCTTTCTTGTATTCCCCAGTTGGTCTCTAGGGAGGTGAATGAGTATCTGATGAAAGAGATCTCTCTTGATGAGCTAGAGGGGATTGTGTTTCAGATGAAGAGGGGTAAAGCTCCTAGCCCTGATGGTTTCCTAATTGAATTTTTTCAAGAATTTTGGGATATCATAAAGTTGGATCTTCTGGCAGTTGTCCATGAGTCCTAGAGGAATAAGCAGATGCTTCGTGCTTTGAATTCCATCTTCCTTTCTCTAATCCCCAAGTGTGAAGGGGCTGATAGGTTATCTCAGTTCTGACCTATTTCTCTATGCAATGTGGCTTATAAAATCATTTCGAAGTTATTGGTTGAGAGGTTGAAGAAGTGGCTTAAAGTGCTGATTTTAGAGGAATAGAGTGGATTTGTGGTGGGTCGACAAATTCTTGACGGGGTTGTCATTGCTACGGAGACCATCCATTCCATGGATTGCTCCTAGGTTAAGGCAATGTTCATTAAGCTGGATGTGGCTAAGGCTTATGATAGGGTTAGATGGTCTTTTCTGTGAAAGATCCTTGTTTCTTGTGGTTTTGATGAGGAATGGATCCAATGGTTCATGAGTTGTGTCATGTCTGTATCCTTCTCGATTTTGATAAATGGAGACCATTATGAAATTTTTGGTGCCTCAAGGGGTTTGCGCCAAGGGGATCCTCTTTCTCCGTATTTTTTTTGCTTCTTGTGGAAGGTCTTGGACGTTTGTTGAAAAGAAAGGTGGAACTTGGCATCATTCAGGGTTGGCGATGGGGTGGAGATTTTCCTCCGCAATCTCATTTGTAGTTTGTTGATGATACTGCCTTGATGGGGAGGGCTACTGTTAGGGAAGCTACTAATTTGAGGCAGGTGTTGGACATCTATCTAGTTGCTTCAGGGCAATTGATTAATGAGGAGAAATATTCCATCTTCTTCTTCAATACGTCGGCACCCATATAGAGAAGAATTGCTAATATCTTGAGGTTTCAAATTGGGGTTTTCCCTTTGACGTATCTGGGCATCCCAATTTCTGTTCGTCGACTTCCCAAGGGTTCTTGGCAGAATATTATTGATAAGATTTGTGCAAAAGTTAATCATTAGACCCATAGATGGTTGTCTTTTGCGGGGCGGGTTTAGCTTCTCAAGTCGGTGGTGCAGGCTCTTCCTACCTACAAATGTATGCTTCAGGTGGCTCCGATGGGTTTTCTGAGGGAGTTGGATTCTCTTGAAAGGCAGTTCTTATGGGCTAGAATTATTTTTTCTTCCAAGTGGAGCCTGGTTAGGTGGGATGTTGTTTGCAGCCCAAAGCAATTTGGTGGTCTTGTTCTTTGATAGTCTATGTTATCCGGAGTGGCAGTGGTTGCTAAGCTATTCTAGAGATGGTGTGTGGAGCAGGATCTGTCGTGGGCTAGGATATTATCTCATAAGTATTTCCTGGGGATTCCTTGGCAGGATCTCCCTCATTACCGTCTTGAGGGGAAAGGTTCAGTGATTTGGAATACTCTTCAGAAGGGTGCGTAGCTCATCAAGGAAGGTTTATTTTGGATTTGCAAATAGGGCACTGAAGCTCTTTTCTAATCAGATTCTTGGGATGGATTCCCTCCACTTACTTCTTAGTTCCCCAACCTACTTCCTTTATGTCAAAGATTTCTCACAGCCGACTGGTCTAGAGTGAGTGACTTCAAGTCTGTCACTTCTTTTGGTCAGTTGGAGGTGGCTCGTTGGAAGGATCCTGCGGAGTGGCCGAATTTGGGACTTGCGAAAGAAAGTGCTGAGCTTCACAAGATTCTTTATAGCAGGAGTTGTAGTTCTCTTATGGAAGAGGATATTCTTGCATGGACCCATAATCCTAAGGGGGTTTATTCTGTTGCTTCTGGTTATCAGGTTTTATTGGCTCAGAAGCTAACTGGGGAAGAGGTTCATTGGTGGAAAAGGGTGTGGAATAAACTCTCGTGGAAAAAATGCAACTGCTTTGTCTAGACCTTGGCGTGGAATAGGTGCTTGACTTGGGATAACATTCGTAAATGGGGATTCCAAGGACCATCACTTTGTGTTATGTGTGGGAGAGTGGAAGAGGATTATTCGCATTTGTTCTTCCGGTGGCCCTTTGTTGTGCAACTTTGGCATTGGTGGTGGGAGGTGTGGAAGCTTCCTTTTATTCATGCTTGCTCTCTAGTTGAATTCTGGGATAGTATGGGAAGACCTCCTTCTATGGCTTCCTTTTTGTAGGATGTTTGGTACGTGGGCCCTACCTTTATGCTTTGGAAGATATGGCTGGAGTGGAACCGCCAGATTTTTCATGATCAGAAGTTGGTGGGTCAAAAAGTGTGGATGTGTATGTTAGGAATGGTGTAGGAGTCAGTTTTGGCTAAGTGTGATGTGGTTTTCCCCTTGGAGAGAGGTGATGCTGAGTTGGTGACTAGACTGGGTCTTCAAGAAATTCATTCCTCTTTTGCAACTCCAGGAACTACAAGCATGGGAAAAAGAGAGTTCAATGGGTTGGAAGGTGGTTACCTCCTCCAAATGGATTTTTAAAGATCAATACAGATGGATCTTCTAGGGGAAATCTTGGGCCTGCTGGGATTGGTGGGGTTGGGAGGGACTCAGCCGGGTCGGTGATTTTTCGTTCTCTATACATGAGGGGGTGAAGACTGTTAACTTCATGGAGGGTCTGGCGATTCTTTATGCTATTGAAAGGGCCCTTGCTTTGGGATGGCGAAATGTTATATGTGAAGCTAATTCACAAATATTGATTAATTTATTGAATGAGTGGAAAATATCTGATATAAATTGGCAGTTGGCTTTGGTGGTTCAGCGGATTCTTCAGGTTAGTTCTCAGATGGAGGAGGCATCCTTTGTTCACATCTCGAGGGAGTGGAATCATGTTGTCGACTACTTGGCCAAATGGGCCTCTGAGCATGATAGTGATTGGAAGGTTGAGGATTGTAATGTTAACCCCGAAAGCTAAAATTAGATTTGAACCTATTTTGAGGAGGATAGAGTGACACATGGGGGATAGTTGACATTATTTTATGCTGTAATGTTTTGTTTTGGGGTTGGTCCTCATTGGCGTATTGTAATGCTCTCATTATGATTTGGCCAAAGTTTTTAATTTTGTTTTAAAAAATAAAATTATTGGTCAGTAATTTCACTGATTCTAGTTGATTTTGAAGTTAACTATACTATTAATATAATAAATATATTATATTCTAATTTAATATTAATAATTTATAAATTACATTATATAAACTAAGTAAATAGGTAATAATATAATATTAATACATTTTAAAATATTGCTATAATTATTAATATAATGATTTACTATTATATTGATTATATTAATAGTAATAATATAATAGTATTAATATTATAATTAACATAGTAGTTAATTAAGATAGTTTATTAATATATATAAAGGAGAACTACAAATATAAAATAACTTATATTATATATTATATAATTATTATATTACTTATATAATAATTATTACAACACAATATAAATAGAAATATATAAGAAGAAGGAGATATATATAGAACAAAATTATACCATAAAATATTAAAAGAAAACAGATAAAAGTTATTAGTTTGTTTGAAAATATCATAATTTTAATTTTTATTTCAATAGTGTGAATCCAAATCTCTATAATAATTAATTGATTTTTGTAAGATTTTTTTTAACAAAAAAATAACAATTACATATATTAAAAAATCATTCTTAAAAAAATGTCAAAATAAGTAACATTTATTTACTTTAGAAAGATTTAATAAAATGATTTTATAAAGCAAAAAATGAAATATCATTCTTTAAAAAAATATTTAATTTTCTTTATCCGAAAATAACACAACTTTTTTAACCAATCATATGCACAAAAAATAATTTTTATAATTTGTAAAGTTAAATATTTTACAAGTTCACTTTACGAAATTGAATTTTATTTTAATTTTTGTTTGAATATTGTTTTTGATTGGTTGAAAACTAAATTATTAATAACTAGTTAACTAAAAAAAGCCAAAGTCATTACAATAGTACTATGCCAAGGCAAGTACTAACAAGTACTAATAAGAGATTAAATTCAATAGGTGATCATATTTTTTTCAACATGGTAAACTATGTTGATGAGAAAAATTCAAAAAAGATGATTAATCAATACTTGACAAGTAAATTGAAACAATTTACATATCTAACACTATAATATTTGTAATATTAATAATTAATTTTTTGATTGACTGAAGAATTGAAGTGATCTAAAATAACTAATGATTCAAAGGTGATATGATTTTCAATGATGATGCATTAAGAGTATGGTTCATCGATTAAGATATAATATATTTGAATTATTTTTGTTTATTCATGATGAGGAAGTAGAATTCAGATTTTTACTTTATAATACATTAGAATATTGCTATTCTTATGTTCTTTTCAAATCATTGTAAGTTTACAAAGCAAAGTAATTTTTACAAAGTATAGTGATAGGAAAGAGAATATGTTTAATATCATTATGTGGATATTCTTGTATAAAAGACTTAAATTTTTCAAAATAAAATAAAATTGAATGAGTCTTTAGAGAAAGTGCTTTTTGTTGTACCCAAAATAATTTTTTGCTTCAAAGAGACATTTTTCTTAAAATGATCTAAATCATGTAAAAATGTTGTCAAAAATATGTTTTAGGTCAAACAAAACATAAGGTTTTTGTGGGTTTGTGTCAAGGAAGATACTTGCAAAATTC
>VDFB02073421.1:0-28474 GCA_007258455.2 Sequoia sempervirens
TATGTATGTACATATGCTTGTATGTATGGATGGATATCTATGTATGTATATGTACATACGTACAAATGTATGTATACATATATGTATATATATCATTTGTACATATGTGTATGCCATTACTATATATATATATGTATACATTCATACTATATACATATATGTATGGGTGTACTCACACACACATATATATACTTGACTAAAGATTAATTTTATGAGATTTTTTCTAGTTACTGACTTTATTTCTAAAATATTTGTATTCCCATTGATGAGCTTATTATTTTTCCTATTTATTTCACCATTCTTTATGATTTAATTCATGTTCATGATGTTATAATATCATTCCTAAGATATTTATGAACTTTTCCTTGATTCCCTGAAGCATTAACTATGATTAATGATGATTTATAAACATTTGTATGTTTTAGTTAGTTGATGCTAAATTATGATGATATATTATGATGAATGATAATTATTAAATGCCAAGTATTTGTATGTTGTGTAGATTAACCTCTCTACAACTTAGCACGTGGTAACAAGAATGGAACATTTGTAGCAAGAACCAAAGGAGCGAAATAGGGGATCAATGGAGTTCAAGCCGCCTAAAGTGTAGGAAGCTGTGGAGCTGAATGTTTCTTCTTCCTTTTTAATTAGAATGAACAAGTCGGTCTTAATTTCATATCCTAGTATCTAGGAGTGGGATTAATGATTACAGTTATGGAAGGAATGAGTCGTTCATGCAACTGAAAGAAGAGAAACAAGTTGACAATTGTCAACATGTAGTTGTTGTTGGAAAAAGTGCAAAAAAAGTCAAAAAGGAAATTTCAGTAAAACGGGCATATCTCCCTTGTTTCTTAATGAAATTCAAATTTTCAAAAAGATCTAGAAAGCTAAAAAGGAGGAGCATGAAACCCAAAAAGTGTTTGCAGAGATACACAATAATAAAGGAGTTGTTAATGACAGAAGTTGACTGAGTAAAAAGTGGCGACTCAGAAGGCAGAGATTTAGTCCAACCTCCACCATTTATTATACTTCGAGTTTTAACTTGAAAAGAAGTTGGACATGGATTTCCAGATATTTATACACAACAACAAACCTCCAACAAATTAGTTTGATCATAAAAGAGTTCAAACAAACTCTTTTCCAATCAACCAGATAAAAAGTTGTTATAGGACTCTATTGTCTAGTCATTGTATTTGTGTCATTTGAAGAATAATCCTTTTCCTTGTTTGAAGGAATGATGGGACACCTATTAGATGTTTGTTAGCCTATATATTTGAGTACGTAATCAAGCAAAATATAAAAGATAATATAGAAGGAGAGAAATCAACTTATTATTTTTAGTCACCTACAACCACTACTGAAGGCACTCGCTCGCAACAACTACTATGTAGAAAGGTTTCTTTTTAGCATTAACTGTGTTTTGTTTAAGTTATTGAATTTTAGTTATTCTTTCACACAATAATGATAGATTAAAATTTTCTCATGGTGCACATACAAACCCATCATAAGTTTACAAACTTTGGTTGATAATTTAATGTAGGCTTGTAATGTCAAGTGGACTATTTAGCTAGGTACACCTTGAATTGTGTAATTTAATTCACTTTTGTTTTTGATACAGGAAAAAACAGGTTTTGAAGGGACCCAAAACCCTTTACAAACAAGAATAAAGCTGCAAAAAGGATAGCTTGCAGCCAGCCAAAAAAAACTAGCTTCCATACAAGACCCTTCAAGATTTACGTTTAGAGCTACTCTTGTGGGAGCAGAGAGTCATGCCAAAAGAAGGCCTAGAGAATTTAGTTTTCTTGCCCTTAACAGTGATCCAACCGTCTTCTACTTGTGTTGCCTTATCATGCCAGGCCAACTCACTATTTTCTAGAAGGTGAATGCCTGCAACCATAGACTTAGAGATTTCATCATTATTCCTTCGTGCAGACAAAGACTTAATTGAAAAGCCGTAGGAATGGAAGCCGTGGCGCTATCACCAGAAATGGCAGCTTGAGACCTAGTCACTTGCTCATTAGGGGTAGTCTTAGCAGCCCCACCATTTGGAACATTCAGAGGGGATGCCACAAGACCCTGTAAATCAGAAGCAACCACCTCAGAAAAACTCTTATGTTGTTCAGATTTCTTCTCAACCATATAATGTTGTTGAGAAGCACCTTTCCACCAAGTAGCCGTCTTTGCTTTTTTCTCAAATCCACATTGTGCAGCAACATGACCTGTTTTAAAACATCTTCTACACTGGAAGGGAATCCCTTCATAATCCAAATATTAGACCCAAGAGCCCTTAGAAGATTTAAGTAAAACCTCAACAGGCAGCCCTTTTGAAACATCAATTTCCACTAGTATGCGGGCAAAAGTTGAATGAAAAATGTCAGAAGATTCATCATTTACCAACAAAAAATCACCAAGGGCTTCACCAACATCCTCCAGAAGAGAATCACTCCAAAGGTGGAGGGGAAGATTAGGCAAACGAACCCAATTCGGGATCTTGTTAAAAGTTTTAGAAGCAGGGTTGAAATCTGAGTGCCAGGGCTTAATCATTAGCAAATATTTGTCCTCCCAGCTAAAAAAATTATCACATAAAATAATATTTTTGTCCTAAGCATTGTCAAATTTAGGTACAGAAAACCCCTTAGCCATGGGAAAAATATGAACTTTACCAGAAATTAGAGGCTCCTATTCATTGGTGATCCAGGGATGCAGCTGAGGGAGGCTAGGCCAAAAACCCCTAAACCGACAGATCACCCCATGAGCGGAAAGCTCAACCACGTTATTATCTATTTCTTAGCTATAAGTATTATATTTCTCTCTACAACAAATTATACGTATATTAATAAGAATATTTAATATACAAACATTCAATTTTAGAACCTACTTGTGGCTAGTGAGATTTTCCAATATTGAATCACATGTCCTTTCATGATGAAAACTTTCAAATTCTATCAAAAAGTGTATTTCAATGTCAATCTACTTTCTAAGATACATTCATATTGCCATCAACTTTGAGACTAAATTTCAAAATTTTAAACATGATATAATAATTCTAATAAATTTTATAAAACTAAAATTTCACCTATTTTAATTTCTACAAAATTATAAAGTGCCCATTGAAAATTAAATTTTACTGTAATAATTTTTTTCATCAACGTGCCCATTGAAAATTAAATTTTACTGTAATAATTTTTTTCATCAACGTGCCCATTGAACATAGGCGTGGGACCAATTGAGAGTGAGTTTGTTTCATCTGAAGTGAGGAGATGTGACTTGACATCGAACCTGGACACTGTCCTTTTCAAGGATCTAGCGCTCCCTCGAGTTCAGTAATCTTATTTTCTCACGGAAGGCAAATTGTTGAAACCCTTAAAACATTTACCAAAAAACATACACGGGAAGAAAAAATTGTTGCGAATCCGTAGACAAATATTAATTTTAACAGATTTTGCAAATGGCGGGAGAACTTCCGTTTGATAAGGACAATGTGAACCAAACAACTTTGCAGTCGATTAGATATTCGCGGGGGCGCCTGCAGCTTCTGGACCAGGTACAAAATACTAAAATCTGGAACCCTAACGATTACTCATGGTTATGGGACGCAGCCACCCATTTTAAGAAATCATTTTAGTCCCTGCGAAGCCTTAGACCGATATGTATTTAGTTATTATCTTCCAATGTTTTTTCATTTCTGAGTTTTTCCCCGTCATGAAAGGTGACGAATTTGGAGTTCAATTATTCCTCGGCATGTACGAGAAGTGATTTTTGTTTGAATGAACAGGCTGGAGCATAGCTGAATTCTGTTTCCTGGTTTGGGCTCGATAAGCAATACTGTTACTTTCCATGTACAGGCTAGAACTTGTATATCGAAAGTAAAAAACCAAGATAGGACCTACCAGGGAAGATAAGCCTCGTAAACAATTCAAGCCAATCTTGGCTGAAACTGAAACAAATAAAACCAAAAAGAACAAAGATAACAGTTCACCATACTAAAGACTTGAAGCAGAACAAAATCAAGGACAAAACAAAACCAGAGTGCCATTGCTTGAAACTGTTTTCCAGAAAAAAAATTCCAATAGAGATACCCAAACCAGGAAATGGTGCATCGTCCTGATTTAAATTGGTAATTCTCCCCGGGGGTCGAGAAAATTAGCTTGTCAACTCTCAGCTAACTAGAAACCCCGAACCTCAGATTCATCCAAGCTCCCTCCGAAACATATAACAGGTCATATCTGTTTCCATACAAGGTTGCGCCAAACAACTTAGCAGAATTGGCTAGAAAAACATTGCACGCTATCATGATTGGGATGCTCTAGACCACCAAATTTTTTAAATAGCCCCCATCCAACGTGAAAAGCAACATATCTTCCAGCTAACTTAATATTTGATCAGATTTTCAGCATATGTGTCGTGTAGAACAGTCACTTTGACTTTTGAAAACTAAAATATATCAAATAGATTTTCCAAGCTTTTGAAATGAATGCAAAATATATGCTTCAGTATGTTCCCATTTACCAACTGGGGCTTGCCCCGATATTTTTTATAATCCAATTTAAACTATTAATTAGAGAGGGCCTTGAGTTGTTTGCATACTTCTTCATGGTCAGGCGCTGCATTCCTTAAATGGATAAAATATTTGCCATTTTATGCATTTTTTAAAACACGTGCTTAAGAGATAACCTGAATGGTTTGGAGATGGAAATTATGTGTGAAAGTTTAATGACTGCATTTAGTGTCCAGCGTGGATATTCACCTTAGTGATTGCATCCACAATAAGATTGGAATCCCCTTCTGCTTGTAAATTGAGGCAGCTATTACTTAGTGCCAACCTAAGATCCTGTAGTAAAGCTTCTGCTTCAGCAAGGTCATTGGAAGCCCTATCCATATCCTAAGAGCAGAGGAGTTCCATCAAATCTTTTTACTTGGTAAATTATTTATAATCTATGCCTTACCAGTCTGCATAATTTCAGTGGTACCTGTCTTTGTTAAATCCTTTGAGAGCCTACACTTGTTAGTCATGTATAGAGAGTTATTCATCTTTTGGGATTTTAGGATAATCGTAAAGTAGGAAATGATGAATAGATTTACATTTGGGGTTATGAATATAGTTTAATATTTTAAGATACATTGTAACTTGATGGTAAAATGTTGAATGAGAGATCTATGGTCTAAAACATTGGTAACCTAGCATAAGGGATACGTAGGGACAACCACTTAGGTATAATTCTTATGCATAGGGTATAGCTAAGCCGTGCGACCAGTTTGTTTTCATGTATCATACAAAGATCTGTTGGAACATCCTCCTTGGCCTTAGCAGACTCAGAAGGGTAAAAGAGTTTAAATTAATAGCATGTAGTTTTCACAGTCCATGATAATGATGCTGAAATTTCTGGCTTGAAACTGAGTGTGATTTTTAACATCCTCACTCTTTTCTCTTTCTGCAGTATCCCGATGATGGATCATGGAGTTTGATCCAAAACGTTGATTTTAAAAATCACACAGTTTCAAGCCAGAAAACTCAGCATCAGTAAAAGAGTTGTCCTGCTCTTGTTAGCTGGCTAAAACCAGCTGCAGTTTAATCATGAGTCCTACTTGCGTACATAGCTCGACATTATTTTCCCAGTGTTAGTTATAAAAGTTTGTTTTCTAGAATTGTAGGATGTAGTTTTGAGCATCAATAGGCTGTTCATGGCCGCCTGTGTGTAGTAAGAAGGGCATTGTGGTTAGGGCACAAAGCTGTGTGGCCAGGAGTTTTGTTGGGAGGCATAATGAGCAGTCTTTTTTTCTTAACTTTTCTTGCTATTGTTTTATATTGAGTTTTATTAATATTTTGAAGGTGATAAGTCACTTTGAGTTATCGATCAGACAGTTACTTATGCCACACTGCAAATAACTATTTCAATTTTCATCTAAAGAGTTTTTTGTTGGTTGCAAAAAAATGTATAAGAAACTCAACTTTTCCAGAACAGATGAGAAGACGTACCTCTATAAGGCCATGCTGTTGATATTCATGACCTCTATTGTTGAAATTTACTGACATAACAACTTGTTGATACATTCTTACAGCCTTTCAGGCAGAAAAACTTTCTGAGTGGGGAGTAAATTGGAGTAATAAGTATTGCTAGCTTCATTGTTGAATCATCACAATTTTTTGAATCCATGTCATTTTTTAGGGCCATTTAAAATAAGGATGCCTATTAAGCTACTAATGTCATTTTTAAACTTTGAAGCAAGCAAAACTTATTTTGAAGAGTGATAAATTCAATGAGATTTCTTTGAGAACTCTTTTTGAATACATTTCTATTTTCCAATCAGCATTCCACTTACCTCTTTTGGAAACACTGCAGTAGCTTAAGAAGCAGGATCTATCAAATTATAACTCAAATTTTGCAAACTGTATGGTCGTGATTATAGCAACCATGGTAAATTATGCTTTTAGTCATTGCTTATACCATCTTATGTGGGTGAACAGGATTTTGAAAGAAGCAGGCTCTACCAATAATTAAACTGCATCTTGAATTTTGCAATCATGTATCATAAATTGTGATTGAAGCAATAGCTTACCACTATCTTATTCGGGGGAATTGTTTGATGATTTAATCAATGTAAATGAATTATAAATAACATCCTTTCTTTCCTGTTTGTAATTTTTTTTTGTCTCTCCTCCGCAGAGAAAGCTACCCCATGAATCTGTTTATATTGACATTCAAGATTCTACAGCAGGATGGTGAGTTTTTGCAACTTTTCTTTCCTAACTATTTCTTTGAATGCCATTTATGTTGAATTTATTGTTATGTCCACTTTCATGTATTAATGCAGGCTAACTTATTCATTTCAGAGTTTTTCTTCTAGTTCCTTATATTAAACGGATTTTGTAGGGTTCAATATACATAATAAAAGAAAAAAGATAATAGGCAATTGTTCGTATAAATCTGGCAACTTGAGATAGATTGCTTTTAAAACAATAAGAGGCAATAAGAGGCATTATTGGTAATATAATCAGAAATACATAAAATGGTTTGACATGTTTTGACTTCTTATTCTAAATTTTCTTTACATCACTACTGATACCATCTCTAATTACAAGTTTCAATTTCTTGGGAGATTAGTACAAAGGTAGCAATAACAAAATTGGGCAATTTATTTTTCTGTCTGAATTGGGCTGATATCTAGGTACTCTTGAAGATTTGTGCATAAAAGAGCAGTCATAATGCAGATATTTGTTGAAATATTAGCACACAACTTACCCTTGAGCTAGTTTTTGGTCCTACACTAGATCCTGTTTGTCAACTCTTGGTTCATTGATGGTCGGTTGATGATTGACTCCTTAACATTCCAATGGTTTGTACCCCGCAGGCACTGATTCTCTGCAATTTGAACTTTCAGAGTTTCAATATTAATATTTCTAGAATGTACTAATGCTATTTTTCCTCGTAATCTGTACGCAAAGTGTCCCTTACATTCATTCTTGTATGGTCATCTTCTGTATATGTACGACAGGGGTTGTCACACAATTGGTGCATGCAAAATGTCCAAACTCATAGAGTAACTCTTATGTGGCGTATAAAATGCAAAGGATGAAGAGGAAATTGCAGACTTGGTCTTGTACTTGTGCAGAAGTCATCTAAATATCAACTAGCACAGATCCTTAGGTCTCAAATTTGCCAATGGGCACCACTCCCAGCTCCGAAGCAAAGTATGTGGGTTCTAAAACATTGGGAGTGTCTTCTATGGGTCTAAGACTCTAAGGTAGGTAGCAGATGTTGCAGCATTGATGAAATACATGGCTGTATTTCTAATTATATGTTATACAGTACAAATAAATGCGCAGACAAATAATACAAAACGTAAACTAACCCACAGAATATTGCCCCAAATACTATGCAGATTATAAATCTTCTTCGTAAAGGAATTATGCAAGCTGTAAGGAATATTTGTAGTCCAATGTACATTAGTTAACAAAGGATTGAAGTTCTTAAAAAATTATAATTATAAGGCTCATGTTCTTGTTGTCTTTGTGTAGCTGAAAATGATTTGAAGGCAAGGGAAAAAACTGATCAAGTTTAGTGGTGTCATAAGGTGAGGAGGAAACTGATAGTCAGGTCTGGTAGTTTGTGTTAAATTATGAACCAGAAATAAGAGCTAACAGAAAACAGAAAAATGCAACACAAACACATGAAGACATGAACAATATAACACAACATATATCCTGGGAAAACCCTCCTTCTGAGGGAGAAAAACCCAGCCACAAATATGTCTCTTGTATATTGAAAGAAATCAGCTTACAAGTCTCAGCACCTCTCCTAGATGCCAATAAATCAGCTTACAAGTCTCAGCACCTCTCCTAGATGCCAATATACAGAAAATCTCTGATTTCTCCTTGATATCAATCTGCTCTTCAAAGGACAATAACCTGCTGTGAATAATCGAACATCTTCTTGAAGATGTGACTTGTTTTTATAGACAAAGATAAGTCACCAAACAAGCCAACATCTCCTCCTAAATATAGGCAAATGACAGTTACACATGCACACACAAGAGGACGCACTAGGTGGCGTTTCATTTGCTTATTTAAGGAGGAGTTACAAATATAGTTCATGCATCTATTTAAAGGAGACAAATAGAGATTCTCTTGCATGTCAGTACGCAGATTCTCTTGCATGTTAGTTACACAGATTCTCTTGCATGTTGACCATTTTGACTAAGACAATTTATGAGGTCGCCCAGTTGACACAACAATTTATTTAAGGAAGATACTTCTGCTGCTAGAAGATACCTCCTGCCGCTACCAAAACATTAACACTCCCTCTTAGCTAGGGAGGTATCTTTTCAGATATCCATATCATCAAAGCATATGTGCACAAGTGTCCATCACGGAATCACTCAACGTGATGTTGTCATCTCATCATGACGTCCACCATGGCTACTCCAAGAGAATGGAACAAGGGCTTTCACCTCAAATTTCTCTCGCAGAGAAAGATGCACTAACAAGGGCTTACACCTCAAATTTCTTTCGCAGAGAAAGATGCATTAACAAGGGCTTACACCTCAAATTTCTCTCATAGAGAAAGATGCGTTAACAAGGGCTTACACCTCAAATTTCTCTTGCAAAGAAAGATGCGTTAACAAGGGCTTGCGCCTCAAATTTCTTTGTCTCAGAGGAAAATGCGTTAACACAGATCTTCATGATGATGTGACTCCCTCTGAAGCTACAAGTACTAGCTGTTAAATTTAGGTGAACAGATTAAATGCACAGAAAATAATTCAAAATCAGACAAAATAACACAGCAGGTACCCTGGGAAAACCCTCCTCTAGAGGGAGAAAAACCCAGCAACAAAGATCTCTCTTATATATATAAAACAATGACAACAGTTCACTTTACAATTAGGTCTAACTCAAGACCAATATTCAGCACCTGTACAAGATGCAATAGCAAATATCAAACTGGCACTTCAAATTCTGGCAGTATGAAAGTTCACAACCTGTCCTTAGATCAATTCGCAATCTGATATTGAGGTACTGAGAAGAACTCACACTTGACAGAGTATAGACCTACAAAAATTCACACCTGGCAGAAACAGAATACAGATCTACAGAAATTCGCACCTGCATGATAATGAATACAGATTTACTGAAATTCGCACCTGCATGAAACTTCACACTGTATGAACTTTACTCTGTAAGATGTTCGCTCTGTATGATATGTTCGCACTGCACTGTATGATATATTCGCACTTGATCATATTATATATTCGCACTTGATCATCTGATATATTCGCACTTGATCATATTAAACTTATGTGAATAACCGAACTGGAATTGATGCTTAGAATGGAAGAATCAGCGTGTATATATACGAATGAATGGGAGAGACACATCCCTTCAAATCCTTTATGTCGGCCTCTTAAGAAATCGCGTGTCTTCTTAAATGAAAGTCGGCCTTGATAAATATTAAATGTCTTCTAATAAATGATCAAGATGAATTCGAATCTTCTCATGTCGGCCATACTATATAAAATGAAGATAATACAAAAACAATAAATATAAATTAAATAGCCAACGGCTATCATTTAATTTATGTTTCCACAATAGAGCTGAGCTGGAAGGAACGACTGAAGCTGCTATATCATTAACACTCCCTCTCAGCTAGGGAGAGAACTTCCAGCTGCACAATACGAATCATCTCAATATGAGATCCATCAGCCATCATTGCCTGCAATCAGATATAAAGAGAAGGATATCACCTCAACGTGATGACGAACATCATGGCTACATCCATGTGTGAAATAACATATCACCTCATTGTGATATTGACCACCATGGCTACACCCATGTATGGAAAGGAGCTTATCACCTCATCGTGAAAGCATATCACATCAATGTGATATCAACCATCATGGCTACACCCATGTATGGTATGTACAAGTGTTCATCACTTGCGTGATGTTGTCACCTCAACGTGACTTTCACCATGGCTCTCCCAGAGGGTGAAAACACAAGTACACAGAAATCATCACGGACTCTCACGTGATGCTGTCATGGAGTCACACACATGACATCCACCATGACTCTCTCAGAGGGTGGAAACAAGGGCTTTCACCTCAAATTCTTCCGTCACAGAAGAAGATGCATTAACAAGGGCTTGCACCTCAAATTCCTCCGTCTCAGAGGAAAATGCATTAACAAGGGATTTCACCTCGAACTTCTCTCACAGAGAAGAACTCATTAAACAGGGTCACTGATGCTGAGACTCTTTCTTAGTTAAGGCTGGATTCTCCACCATAGCTTATCAAGTAAGTACACAACTTTATCCTGGTGAGAGGAGAATAGAATATCTGCCATCTGCTCATCAGTGTTGATGTATCTCAACTGTACAGCCTTCTACAGTACCATATCTCTGATATAGTGGTACTTGATCTCAACATGCTTGGAGCTGTCATGAACCACAGATTGACAGAAGGCTTCACACAACTCTGATTATCATAATGAATAATAGTAGGCTCCATTGATTGTCCAAACAATCCTGCTAGGCTTACGAAGCACACTGCTTCCCGAGTTGCCATACATGCTGCTATGTCTCTCGGCCTCTGCTGTACTCAATGATGACTGCTTCCTGCCTGCTGCACCAGGATATCATAGCAGATCCCAACCTGAAGAATATCTCAATCCATATCCAACTGTGCCATGCAAGTATCTCGGGATATGCTTTGCTGCATCAAGATTACCATCTTCTTCAAGGCTCAGCAGGCTCCCTCTAAATCTTCAGGCACTTGCATCAACCTTCTGACCTCTTCGTCCAGGATTGTCTGCAACACTTTGACTTAGATAAATGTTTTCCAGCGCACACCTTTGGTACTGAAGAGAGTTCAGGATAGTCCTCCTCGACCTCATCTCAGATCTCACTATTCTGAATAGGTTTGCGGAGCTACCAATGACAAATCCAGATGACAGTCTTGAGCAATTCTGATCTCAGCAGCTGAAGGGATCTTCTAAAGATTTAGCACCTAGCTTTGCAATACAGTAATCTTCACTTCTTCTCAGTGAGTTACAAAACTCCCTCTTGACCCCTGCTTTAGAACTTGCAAAGAAGACTTCTGGAAGTGAACTCCCTCTAGCCACCAACTCAGTCCCATGGCTGCAAGTTGTGACTTCGTGCTTGATCATTTCTTTGGTTGGCATAACTTCCTCATAAGATGCCTCAATCTTTTCATCGCTAAGCAATCTCTCATCACTTTCCTGCTTCTAGCTGTTCACAAAGCATTTAGAGAGAGATTACTAACAGTTTATGACTATTCAAAGAATTATCAAGACTAGAATCATACAAGGTTTACTATCTCAGGTTATAGCATGAACACATAGGAATTTATGCATAATGTTAGAACATGAATAAGTAAATCATCCTGAAAGAAAAATATATCAAAAGATCAAACTAAAGGGATAAAGAACTTATCTTTATATAATTTTGATATAACTCTTTCGTTCATCTTTTACTCCTCTCGAGAGTACCAAACTCAGTACTATTAAAAAAAACAATCTGCACAACTACAGATTTCTTGCATTATGCGGTTAGCATGTAGGACCAACTCTCTCCAAGAGTTCAAGGTTCTATCACAGATCAAGCATTGAAGAGTAATATCGATGTGATCAACCTATCACAACGAAAATGCAATTCTCTTCTTTTTTTTATTTTATTTCATCTCAAAGTCATACTCAAGGATCTACATGATTAGTATGAATCAACTCACAATAGATAATTTGAAGTCTTCAAAGGATCTTTATGCTAGAGATCACAATTCAATAGAAATAACAATCTCTTTATGCTAATCACACAAGATCCAAAAAGATATAACTTAACAAACAAAGAATACTTATCTCTTTAAATATTCTGAAGGATGCAAGATACGCTGATTTTAAGCACAGATCAACACACAACTTTCACGACTTGAACACAGGCCCATGACTTAAAATAGGAATTCCCTAGAATCCTTCTGAGGAGAGGACTTATTCATATCCGCAAATGAAGCATGCTGATTAGGCCTAGTTGGGCAATCCTTGGCGAAGTGCCCAAACTCATCACACCTAAAACATTGAATCTTGGACATATCCCTCTTCTTCTTGGATGGAGGTGCATCATCATTTCCCTTGACCCGATTCCTCTTGAAGAATCCTTTCCTTCCATCTTTTCCTTTCTTCTTTGAAGCATGAGAGGTGAGAACATGAATGTCTTCATTCTTTGAACTTTGACCAACGCCTCTTGCCACCAACCTTGATTCTTCTTGAATGCAATCAGATCTTAGGCGATCAAACTTAGGCAGTTTCGATCTTGCACTGATTCCTTGAATGAAGGATTCCCAAGACAAAGGCAGCCCATTGAGGGCGAGCATGGTTAAATCCTTATCATCAACTATATTCCCAATTGTTGAGAGCTGGTCTCTCAAATTTGAAATCCTCATGAAGTATGCAGTAACAGGCTCTCCCTTTGACATCTTCACATGATGCAGTTGATGCTTTAGAGCAAGAGCTCGGCTGGTATTGTTGACTTCGTACATCTCTTCCAAGGTCTTGAGCATATCTCTCGCTGTCTTCAACTTAGAAATGATAGGAACAATATGATCCTTGACAGAGTCAACCAGAATCTTCATTGCTTTGATGTCTTTCTTCAGCCACTCCTTTTCTTCTTCCTCCTCAGGTTCAGAAATGCTAGACTCCACGAACTCACCCAAATCATTTTCACGCAAGGTGAGCATGATCCTAAATCTCCATGAAGTGAAATTAGCTGCACCTTCAAGTCTATCTTCAACCTTCAAACCATTCACCATCTTGACTGAGTAAGATAAGTGAGTAACAGAAGGTATGCTGATTGGCAATAATTTGATCACGATCCTCAAACCCGCTCTGATACCATGTTAAATTTAGGTGAACAGATTAAATGCACAGAAAATAATTCAAAATCAGACAAAATAACACAGCAGGTACCCTGGGAAAACCCTCCTCTAGAGGGAGAAAAACCCAGCAACAAAGATCTCTCTTATATATATAAAACAATGACAACAGTTCACTTTACAATTAGGTCTAACTCAAGACCAATATTCAGCACCTGTACAAGATGCAATAGCAAATATCAAACTGGCACTTCAAATTCTGGCAGTATGAAAGTTCACAAACTGTCCTTAGATCAATTCGCAATATGATATTGAGGTACTAAGAAGAACTCACACTTGACAGAGTATAGACCTACAAAAATTCACACATGGCAGAAACAGAATACAAATCTACAGAAATTCGCACCTGCATGATAATGAATACAGATTTACTGAAATTCGCACCTGCATGAAACTTCATACTGTATGAACTTTACTCTGTAAGATGTTTGCTCTGTATGATATGTTCGCACTGCACTGTATGATATATTCGCACTTGATCATATTATATATTCGCACTTGATCATCTGATATATTCGCACTTGATCATATTAAACTTATGTGAATAACCGAACTGGAATTGATGCTTAGAATGGAAGAATCAGCGTGTATATATATATGAATGAATGGGAGAGACACATCCCTTCAAATCCTTTATGTCGGCCTCTTAAGAAATCGCGTGTCTTCTTAAATGAAAGTCGGCCTTGATAAATATTAAATGTCTTCTAATAAATGATCAAGATGAATTCGAATCTTCTCATGTCGGCCATACTATATAAAATGAAGATAATACAAAAACAATAAATATAAATTAAATAGCCAACGGCTATCATTTAATTTATGTTTCCACAATAGAGCTGAGCTGGAAGGAACGACTGAAGCTGCTATATCATTAACACTAGCATCAACCTTCTGACCTCCTCATCCAAGGTTGCTTCTAATGAATTGTCAGACTCCCTCTGAATGTAAATTCCTCCTCTTCGAAGAAATTGATCTCAAAAACAACTTGAATAGGTTCCTCCTCTTCGAGAGATGTCTTCAGCCACCAACTCAGTCCCATGGCTGCAAGGTATGACTCCATGCTCAATCATTTCTTCAGTCGGCATGACTTCCTTACAGGATGCCTCAAGCTCTTCTTCTCTAGGCAATCTCTCATCACCCTCTTGCTCCTCAATCCGTCCTAGAAGCATTTAGAGAGAGATTACTAATAGTTTAAACTATTTAGAAGAAATATCAAAGCTAGAAGCCTACAAGATTCACTATCCATTGATGTAGCATGAATTAATAACTACATAAATAATTCATTCAAGGTACAAGTATAAGATACTTATCTCTTTATGTTGGTACACCAATGAGCTAGACCTGTAGCTGTGTCTCATCTTCGCCACCTTCACTTGATCTCACCCTCATGGAAAGTGGGAATATGAAACAACCGTTTATCAAAGATTGAAGACTCCATTTAAATCTTGAGATCACATTATGAATCAATGCACCCAAACTCATGCGATGAAAGAGTTTAAGTAATTAAAAGAGTAAAAAATCATTACGACTTCCTTCCATAAATGTGGCCTTTCGCTTCCCAAGCTTGTAAACAGAGATTGCAGCTCCAAGAAACTCCTTATACACAACACACTTAATTAGAGTTCTGAATAAATTTTAGTCTTCTACAAAAAAAGATACAGCAGCCAATTAATGCTAGCCTTCAAGAGGCACTACTTGAGACTTCTTCAGAAAAGACATACACCTATGAATTCTAAAGGGCTTCACACATCGCGGATGTGGCAACAAAATAGATTATATAGAACACCCTCGTTAGCTTAGAGAATTTCTGAACATCCAGAACTCAAAACAAGCAATAAAATAGTATCTAGAAAGTCATGGCTTCACATCAAGTGAAACTAGCCCAGAAGTTACTCACACTTCCATACTGCCCATGCCTAAAGAGGTGTCAATAAATATATAACATTCTCATATCAGTTTTAACAAAACATGACTCCCACGCATCAAGACCCCTTTGAACAGCAACAGGACATTCACCCGCACTGCAGAAAATAAGTCAACACAAAATTGCATTGACTCCATCACTTTCTTTCCATGGCACTTGCACACACAGACTCAACAGCTTTTCCCATTCCTTCTAATCATCTCTAAGATTTACAAACTCAAAAAGCCTTCAAAACTCCACTGTGCCACAAGAAATTGTGTTCCTGTTAGACCAAATCTGATCGGATCTTTTCGTAGACCCGCTCTGATACCATGTTAAATTATGAACCAGAAATAAGAGCTAACAAAAAACAGAAAAATGCAACACAAACACATGAAGACATGAACAATATAAGACAGCATATATCCTGGGAAAACCCTCCTTCTGAGGGAGAAAAACCCAGCCACAAATATGTCTCTTGTATATTGAAAGAAATCAGCTTACAAGTCTTAGCACCTCTCCTAGATGCCAATATACAGAAAACCTCTGATTTCTCCTTGATATCAATTTGCTCTTCAAAGGACAATAACCTGCTGTGAATAATCGAACATCTTCTTGAAGATGTGACTTGTTTTTATAGACAAAGATAAGTCACCAAACAAGTCAACATCTCCTCCTAAAGATAGGCAAATGACAGTTACACATGCACACACAAGAGGACGCACTAGGTGGCGTTTCATTTGCTTATTTAAGGAGGAGTTACAAATATAGTTCATGCATCTATTTAATGTCAGTATGCAGATTCTCTTGCATGTTAGTTACACAGATTCTCTTGCATGTTGACCATTCTGAATAAGACAATTTATGAGGTCGCCCAACTGACACAACAATTTATTTAAGGAAGATACTTCTGCTGCTAGAAGATACCTCTTGCCGCTACCAAAACATTAACAGTTTGAAGGTCAATTTTGGTGGTATTGAACACAACCATGGTGACTTAGTGTTACCTAAACCCTAAATCTCAAGTCATTTTGCCATCTATGAAACACATCTTCCCAAACTTCGTGATAGAACCTTGAAGAAGATTGCTACACTAAATGATTAGCCTTGAAGGTTAGGGTTTGTGGTCTTCAAAGCCACCGTGATGTTAGGTGCCATACTTAAACCCCAAACCCTAAATCATTTGAATCCCTTGTAAAAACCCTGCATCTACATTGGATGATACAACATTCATATGAGAGTCTTGCACTTGATGCTGACTATTAGCTTCACGCTTAGAGGATATGAACAAAATCCATAAGGTCATATGCTGGTGATAGCACTTTCACGTGAAAGTTCCACATGATGGATAGTACAAGGTCATGTTTGGTGGTTTCATACACTATTCAGTGTTAATATGTAGACCTTATATTTAAATTGTATGAGTTTTGAAGTTTTCTATCACCAAGAACAAACTTTTTCTTTTTGAGTTAGATACAAATGACCTTGGGTTGTAGAGAACTTTGGTAGATGGGAAGAATCGAATTACAGCATGGTGAAGCATTTTTTGTAGCTGTGTTAATCGCGTGGTCTCTTAATTCTTAAATTTCAAATTCTAACAGATTCACTTACTTTCAAGTTTGACATTGTGGAAGCTCGAGTGTGGTTGGCTACTTTCTTTCTAGAAGGTCTCAAATCTCACCATTCAGGAGTTTCACGTCTTTAATCACTTACATGCTTTCTTGAGTCTTAGTCTCATCATTTCTTTTCTGATTCTTTTGGGGGCTCCCATCCTTTTCCAGCCCATGATTCTTTTTGATGCTTTGTATTCAGATGGTCATGCTTCCATCTCTATCACTTGATATTGATGTACTACTTTCTCTCAATATCTACTAGTGCCAAATAAGAATTCTTCTCCCTTGTTCTATGGGACGCCGCCCTTGATTCCTTCCTACACACATTCCATCATCTAAAATCAATGCTCACCTCAATTTTTTTATATTGAATGAATAGTTGTTATGATGACGTGCATAAAAACATGCATAAAAGACTTTGTTATGTTCTTGGCCACGATTCTTCATTTGTCTTCTCCATTCCTAGAGAAATAATAACCTCCTACTATGTAAAAATTGTGAGTTTCTTATTTGTAGACGAGCAATCTCAATGATCCCTCCAAGACCTTTTTGTGAACTCTCCTTTTGAGTAAAGGTGAATTTTTTGACATTGAGCCTTGGGTGTGGCTTTTGAATGCCAATACTCTTTATGGCATTTTAGATCAGTTCTTGTCCATGCTTCCTCCACCCACCTTCATGTAATTTTTCTTTTTCTTTTTCTGGGGGATATTACAAGAGCTATTAGTAAATTATGCACTAGCAAAGCAGCTGATGTTGAAGGGCTTCAGACTGAGCTGCTGGAATATGGCATTGAATCATGTGTCTTTTTTCCCTTTGCCTATTTATTGAGTGATTTTATGTGCTTAGAGTTTCCTTCTTTGTGGGCCACACACATTATTTACACAATTCATAAATCAGGTGTTTGCTCAGATTTGAATACTTGCAAGAAAAACATGATTGAACATACATTTTCCAAGGTTTATGCAACTCTTCTAGACATTTTTTGAGCAGCTAGAGTGGGACAGGTTTAGAAAGAAAGAAACAAATTATATTAGTGTCCACAGATGGTGGGCAAAAGTAGGGCAATGTGAGTAGAGGTTATAGCAGTTAACAATAAAAAGTTCTAGGAAGAGAGAACCCTAGAATCAAAATAATAAACATAAATAAGACAAATAAAGCACTATGGCACAAACAAATAGCAATGAAGGGTGAACACAAGCCCCAAAAGCATGTGCTGTTGAAGACTGAAATAAAATCTTGTCAAATATCTTTGTGCACATTTGAAATGAAGGAGTCATCTGAGACATCGTCGGTCATTGTGAGAGATAATGCTTACCGTGGAGTATCCAAGGTCGGAAGGCCATGCTGGGATAAACAAGGAGTCAAAGCACTTCCTCTAGAAATTCTCCTAACATCCAAGGTTGATGTAGCTCTTGTATTAGAAAAGATGCTTGTAATATGAGTGTAAGAGGGTTGTCAGGCTTCAAGAGAAAGTTCCAAACTCGAATTATATTTTTCCTTTCTTGCTATCATTGAGGAGGAACAGCAGTGGTCTAAAGTCTTTGGTTGCTTTGTATACTTTAGGAAGGCCTTTGACATTGTACCAAGCATTAGATGTTCCAAAGGTTATAAACTTATATGATTTGTGTCTTGCTTGTGGATCCTTGGAATGGTTTTGTTGAAGCCTTGAATAAAACCTATTACTCTTTTGTAACTATGGTGACCAATATATAAGGTTTTAGGTCAAGCTTGAGACCATAGTTCGCAAACTCGAACTCAGAGAGTACTTGGCAAGCCAAAAAACTTTGACTCAGAAAGTACTTGGGAAAAACTCACCTTAAAAAATACTTAAATTTTTGAAAAGAACATAATTGTTTGAAAAATATATAAATTTTATGCAAATATAGATACAAAATGTACCAGCATAAAACTAATGCTTATAAAACCAAAAAAACAGAGTTTTTGTAGTGTTTAACCCATGTTTTTTCCCTCAATTTTGACATGTTGCAGAGTTAAATGGGAAAACTGGGAAAAATAACTTGGTGAGTAAACACTGATAAAACTTGCGGGTGAAAAAAAGGGTGATTACTCAGCGATTCGCTGAGTATGCAAACTATGCTTGAGACTATATTGTCCGTACCAGCATGGATTTTCTCCTCATCTCTTCTTTAGGAGGAGCCTATATATGTGCTTGCAAATTTGAAGCTAAAGTCAAACATAAGTTTATGAATGGTGGTTCCAAATTCAAGACAATTTAATTTTGTATTATAAGAACTCCAAGTTTGGAGCAAATTTAAATCCTAAACAACTAGGAAAGGAATCTATTTGTCATGCCCAAATTAACAAGACACTAACTAGTGAGCAGAAGAAGCAGTCCAATATTAACAAGTCGTGCATCTGCACGGTTCCAACTATCATTCTACCAAGTAATGCTGCACTCGAAAGGCCCTGTTTGCACAACTAGAAGCATCAAGTTCTACCACGACACATGTGACAAAGGAAAACTGAAATAGATCATGGACTGCGAGCCAAGTGCCACTGTAGCAGTTGACAACGTAGCCTTTTCTTCCATTTCAGGTCAAAGGACAACAAATACATTTCATTGTTGACTATGGTATTCAGAAGCAGTTTGAAGATTGAATGTGCCACTGACGCTTCACCTGCAACCATACACCATTGGATAGATCAGCTCTGGTGTCGAGAATCAAGTCACTCATTAGTGTCACTTGGTTTACATGATTAAGCCTCTTCAAGATGGTTCCAATGTATTGCCATTAGAGGTATGTGATGAGAACAACTCTTTCAGCCCAAAAGGATGTTGACAAAGAAGCTAAGTTCATTGAGCACATCAAATTGCAAGTCCAAGCCTTTATGCAAAAGATCAATGCTAAATACAGGTAGTGCCATGATCAACATTGAGCTCCATTCTAGTTAAAATTTGGTGATAGGTTATGGCTTCATTTTCAAAAGGAAAGATTTGTAGGACCTTACCTCAAGATACATCCTCTTTTCTATGGCATATACAAGTGTCATCACTAAGAAGGTTGGAGATAATTCTTTTGAGCTCAATGTTTGAGCTTATAATGGTTGGAGATAATGGTCTCAACGCTGCATTCTTGAGTTTCATGAGTCTACTTGGCGCATTGGTCAATCCAAATAACATAACCAGCCATTCGAACAAATCTTATTTGGTCTTGAATGTGGTCTTCCGTTTATGTCTGTCCCAAATTTTTATTTGATGATACCCACTTTTCAAATCAGTTTTTGAAAAATAGTTTGCTCCACTCAAACAATTCATTATGTCACCAATTCGAGGCAATGAAAATCTATACTTGATTGTGATTTTTATTTATTGCTTTGGAATCCGTACACATCTGCAATTCCCCTCCTTTCTTGGGTTTCAATACTGCTGGAACTGCTCATGGGCTTTAACTGTCTCTGATTAAACCCCTTTCCAACAATTCTTGCACTTGTTTATTTACTATTCATTTTCCATGGGCGTCAATCTGTACACTGTATTGTTTGGCAAACTTGATCCAGGGACCAAATCCATTTGCTGACTGATGCTCTTCATTAGTGTTATTCCATCATGCAGTTCATTTGTCACAATCTCTTCATATCCCTTCAATAATTCCTTAACTTCACTTGGCTTTGCACTCTCCTTTTCTCCTCCACCATTTTAAAAAAATGTTTTATGTAAACCATCAAAACTTTGTCAATGATGGCATTTCCCATTCTTTTTCTTTGGATGGGATCAAAGTATATTTATTCCCATTCTTTTTTAGAGTATATGCATTTGCTTTTACATCATGTATGACTTTTCAATTAAATTGCCATGGTCTGCTCAACAACACATAACAAATATCCATGGTCATAGTGTCACGCCAAGCTTCATCACTCATTTACAAAGACATTACTCATTTACCAAGATTTGATGTCCTTTTTGTAACCATCTTACCTTGTGTGGATTTGGGCGTCACTCTTCTCAACCCATGTTTATCCACCATCTTATTTGACACAGAGTTGTTGGTGCTACCACTTTCAATAACTTTGCAACAGTTGCCCTATGATTTACAAATGTTTGCAAAATACTTTTCCTTTGAACTGGTTCTTTATCTTCCTTTGCTGGTTTTAATAGAACCCTCTTTGTTATTGGAGACTCTACATATTTTGTCTCCTCCATATGTTCAGCTGATGCAATTGATTACACTTCTGCTTGTGCAATGTGAGTGTTGGCTTCATTCCTCTTATTTCTATCATTTTGGGCTTGTGGACACTCACATATATTATCACTTGGTTGTTTCCATTTGAAATAAGTTCTGTAAAATCCTCTACCTCTTCCTCTTGAAGGATACGATGTTTGTCCTCCCTGTGTTTGGCTACGAGCATAAGAACTGCTCGTCTCTAATTCATGACCATGCTGTTCTTTTCTAGCATTTGGTTGATTCTCCCTATTGAAAATCTTCCCTTTCCCCTAGCTTAGTTTTGTTGCCTCTTGATAATTTTTCTTCTAGTTGTAAAGCAAATTGATAAGCCCCTTCTATGGGGTGCAATCTTGCCTTGCTCAATTGATCTTAAATATTCATTCTTAACCCATTAATATACATTGCCACTTTTTCTTGGTCTACTGCATGGTGAGCCAACGTTATTGTGATTTTGTAAAGCTCTTATGTATATTCTTTTTACGTAGCTCCCTTTGTCTCAAATTTTGTAACTTATTTTAACAATTCCAACTTATGATCAATAGGTTAAAAATTGCCTTTAAACTTGGCAACCATTCGATCTCACCTGGTAATCTTTTCTTTACCATTTCTATTTCTTTTTGTCTGAACTTTGTCCCACTATAATAGGGTGCATGACCTTTCAGCTTGGTCTGACCCAGTTTTACTCTTATGTGGGTTGGTTACCTCATCAAACTCAAAGTACTCTTCAATTTCCGTAAGTCGATCAATTAGCTCTCTAGGATTCAAACTACTTTAGAAGTTGGGAACCTCCTATTTTTGTTCCGCTTTCAATTCTTGAAATAGCTGTTATGAGCTTGTCATCTCCTTCATCTAATGCTAGTTGCTCTTTTACTGGTCCAGCTCTGATATAACCTACTGTCACTTCGTCTTCTTCCTGATCACTCACATCGTCTTTTATTGAAAAAAACTCTTCTTTGGTCTTCTTCAACAACATCTAATCTTGCTTGCATAATTGTTAGCAAGTCCACCACTTCATCCAATCTCCTTGCCAAAATGGCAACTACTACTCTTCCTCTACTAAGGTTCTTTTGGGAGGTATGTTGCCAACCCAAGTCACAAACAACCTACTTCTTTAATCTTTGATAACAATCCTACATGAGTGGGTATTCTTTCTCAATTGGACTTGAAGCTGAGCTTTGACACCACTTGATGCAGTCAAAGATAGGGAGCCTAATTAATGGTGACTTTATTCATGCAACTAAACTCACATTTAATACACATCCCTGATGCACTACGAAGACACAAAATTCTATGGTTTTAATTTAGATTTGAAAACGGACAGTGACCCATGAGAAACGGCAACACAGATTCAAAAATTAATGACTGGCTTCAAAAACTTGTGTTCATTCATTCACTTGATCTCTATTTGCAAAATCTGAACCGTGTTTTTCCAATCCCTTTTTCTTTGTTGTCAATTCATTTTATAACAATTATTAAAAAATCAATGAATCAATTGGTTTTCACTTTTCCTTGACCTGTCCTGCACTCTCTACCCTTCTACATTCTCTTGTCCCTATATGTGAATGCCTCCAGATATCAAAAAATAAGAAATATATATTTTTTCGATGCTGATTACCATAGTTTGAGGACTCTGCGAGTCCTGGAAAAGACTCTTGGGACTCTCGAGTCCTAGGGCTTGCCTGAGTCAACTTGCCAAGGACTCTCGAGCCGAGTCCTGGAGAGTCTAGGCTAGGACTCCCGAGTCCTGGCAAGTGACTCGCGCGAGTCCTAGAGTCAGACTCCCGAGTCCCAACTTAGGACTCTTGGCATCGCCTGGAAACAATGAGTATGAATGTTTAAAACTTGTTTTTTGTTTGTTTTTTTCATTTGAAAATTTGAAACTATGAGTATGAATGATGAAATTTCAAATATTGAGTGTTTGAAGATCATATAACATGTGTAATATTTGAATTATGAGAAATTGATAATCAAATTAGGCTCTTATGTTCTCTAACTGCATTAATTTATTTTTGTTTTTTTGTAAAACTATGGTTTTCTTCTTTGCCGAGTCCTAGCAAGTTTTTTGCCGAGTCTGTGCCAAGTCCTGAGTTTGAGTCCTAGTTTGGGCTGCCGAGTTTGCGCCGAGTCCGAGTTTTCAAACTTTGCTGATTACCATATGCTTAGGATGCTCCTGCATAAATATGCCACAATTGAAATTGGATGTGATAGTTTACCTGATTCAACATTCAGCATTTGTACATTTAAGCATGTAAAATGTCTTTTTGGGGATTTGAACATGGATCTCCACTAGGAAAGCCTGATGGTTTACATTTGAGTTCATCCCATTTGAGTTCATTCTTTTTTTTTGTTTCAATGGTGCATATTTTTTAGTTTAACATGTTCAAACAACTTAATTTTGTTGAACTCATCCATTAGGGAGTTATTGATTTTTTATTTTTGCCAATTGCTTCAGCTAAATCTTGGTTGAGTAATGTAGTTGGAATGGGGCTAATTGAGTGAGAGATGGAGTTTTAACCCAGGGTCTTTCTACCCTAGTGCTTCTCTCTTATAACTGATTATACCTTTTCAGCCCCATTACTCTATTTTTGTTATTCATGGACATTAATATTATTGCATTCTTTCTTTCTTAGAACTGGTGTGTAATAGTTTAAAATGTTTTAAAAACTTGATTTGTGTTGTGCTCTATCTGTCAGGGATTTATAAATTTTTTATTTGTTTTTAAATGATTCAGTCAAAACTTGGTTAAGCAATGTAGTGGGAATGGGGCTGATTGAGGGAGATGAAATTTTAACGGCAGTGTATCTGTGGTTAGACAACTGTAATTATTCTGTAGAGTAGTGCAGTGATTAATGTACTCCTCTTATTTCCTGTGCCTTTATGTTCTATATTTGGATTGTGCTTATGTTTGGTACTATGAATTTCTAACAGTTCTTTGTCACTGACTGATATGCTTTTCTTGTTTCCTGTGTCTTTATGTTCTGTATTTTGGTTGTGCTTATGTTTGGTCCTATGAATTTTTAACAATGCTTTGGCTATCTTAAAGCAAGCTTGAACCATAAAAGTCATAGTAGATTTTTTCTAGGGTCTTATAGCGGTGCTTCCTTAGATGTGAAGGACAATCAAATCCTTAGAAAGAAAAATCTATTTGATATTTTTTTATGCTTTCCAAAGTTGTGCAAAGTTCAAACATTGGCTAGAATATACATACATCATACGTGTACTGACAGGGACGATTATAATAGTGGCATCGATCCTTCCCACTAATCTTTCAAGCCAACAGGATCTTCAATGTTGTTAGTGTACATTTGTCCAAATGTGTGATAATCTTGTTGAGTTGTTGGGTGTGAGAGGTGTAGTTTAAAGCTAGAGTTTCATTTATAGTTCTTATATTTGTGCATGGTCTTACCAAGAAGTTTTATCAACCAGGCATGCTATACAAGACATGGTGGTACGTGGTGCACCTGCAATTGCCATAGCAGCTGCACTTTCTCTTGCGGTGGAGGTTATCAATTTGGGTTCAGTTGATTGGAGGGTGGATGATGCTGTTGCATTTCTGCAAAAACGACTAGAATACCTTGTTTCTAGGTAATATGAATAACTTTATCCTCTTTTGTTTGTTTCTAACAAATGCTGATCTAAGAAAAAATCATGGTTACTAACACATATTTATTAAATTTGCAGTCGCCCAACAGCAGTTAACCTTTCAGATGCTGCCAAAAAATTGGATGACGTGGTCCTAAAGGCTTCCACTCAAGCCTCCAATCCTGAGAGCATTTTTCAGGTAATTGTTATTTGTTGAAATATGATTTAATCATTTTTCTTATTGCTCTTGTTCATTCATGTACAGCTAATCTATGTATTTACATTATATGTTCGTGGCATGGTGACAACTTGAGCTTTGAGTTATAAATGTGTGCACTCTACCTCTACAAAAAAAACAGTTGATTAGGTTCCCAATGCGTTAACCAAGCAGTTGCAATGCAAAGTAGAAACAATAGGTAGTTGAACTGAGGCCTAGAATAATCAATGGAGAGAGTATACAGTTATGTATGTCTATGAGGCTATTGTTTACTTACAAAGCTACTTGACCGATTAATACAGAGTAAATGAGAATATATTACAGCAGTAATAGAACATATTATTTACACAAACAATGCACAGAATATGAGTGTTGTATTCTCATTCATCAGATAGGCAATAAGTACATCATATAGCAAAATGTACGGTCCCCAACTACAATTGAAACATGAAATATATAGTCGGCTAATGTTTGTTAAGAACACCAACTATCAACAACTATCCCATACAACTATCGAACTGTCGGGGACTAATTCCTGATTATGACATATTTTAATTACATTTTTTTTCTGATTACAAAATATTTATTTATATTTTGCCAATTACATCAGCCCACCCAAAAAGAAAGTCGTCTTCTAGGCAACTACAAACAAAATTGGGAATTGAAACCGGAATTACATTTATTGAGATGGAGGGTGAGAGGACGTCCCTGGATGGATGGATGATGTCGGTGTAGATGTCAATGAGCGTAGCTCTCGTAATCTGCGAACCTCCTCCGTACGCATCCTCAACTGGTGCTTTGCCATGATCTCCTCTCCCTTGTTGCCTTAACCATCTGCGCAGTCTCCATCACTTGTCATTTTCCATGATCAGCTTCTCGCCTTCTCTGCCAACTTGGCCTCCATGGCCGCCACTCTCTGCTCTGCCTCCTCCACTTTTGTCATCTTGGCCTCTATGGCTGATACTCTCACTCGCTCATTGGTGGTGAGCTGTCTGCTGAGTTAGCTGCTCCTGGAATTTTTGTGTACGTTCCGCTAATTCCTCTTGTACTTTCTCCACCAATTTTAGAGCCTCAGTCTTTTCTTGTACAACATTGTCGGTAGATGTCATCTGCTGTTTCAGCCTATAGAATACCTCCCTGAAGGAAGCCTCTATGCTGAACAGGGCTGAAATCAGATGACCATCTCTCCCTCCAACTGAATTCCTCGTTGAATACCATGCCGTTAGCATCACCAGAGTCTCAACTCCAAGCCATTCTTTGGAAGTGAAATGATGGGCGAAGTCTTCCTCGCACCCTGTCTGTACAAACGCTAATATCCGCTACACCTCCTTGGCCACTAATGGAGACTTACCTATGTCAAGCCATTTGGATATGTCTCCTACTTCTTGCATCACTGCTGCCATCACTTGAAGTTCCTGAATGTACCTCTGAATCGTCCCTAGAGGGTGTGACTCATCCAGTTTGGTTATCTCAATGATCAACCCCTTGGATCCACTCGACTCATCCTCCTCCTCTTTGCTTGATGGCTTGGGCGATGCTAACTCCGCTGCAGCCAAAGGGGGCTCTTGCATTTGAGATGGTCCCTTGCTCTCTTGAGTGTGTACTGTATTTGGTGGATGTGTCTGTGACGAGTCTGGTTCTATACCCTCAGTCCTCATGTTTGTGAAGTCCTATTGTAGACCCTTACCCTCGGTCACCATGGCTATGAAATCCTGCTGCAAACCTTCACCTTCGGTCACCATGGCTATGAAATCCTGCTGCAAACCTTCACCTTCGGTCACCATGGTTGTGCAATCCTGCTCCAAACACTCAGCTAGAACTCTTGAAGGACTTGGCGATGAGAATGCTGGAACTTGTAGTGGTAACCTGAGCATATTCAACCACTTGTCTATCTGTGCAACATTGGCAAGTGTAGGAATATCCTTTGGTAATGCACCTAGTGGTGCGGAAACTGTAACCGATGGCATTGACATTGCTGTTGGCGATGTTGTGATTGTGTTTGACAATCCTGACGGTGGACCTAGAGGTCTTGGTGGTGGGCCTGGTGGTCCAGGCAGTGGGCCTGATGGTCCTGGTGATGTGCCTGGTGGTCTTGGTGATGTGCCTGGTGGTCCTGGTGGTGGGCTTGGCAGTCCTATCGATGCACTTGACAGTCTTGCCGATGGGCCTGGCGGTCCTGCCCATGCACCTGGTGATGGTGGAGTTACCCTTGATATTGGCAATGTCGCTAGCGGTGCAACTAAGGATGTCGGTGGTGTTGGCAGTACTAGCGATGCCTCTGATGGTGGTGGCAGTATGAAAGTGGCTGGTTGTAGGGGTGGTATTTCCGTAACTGCCATTGGTATGGCTTCGTCTATGTCAACCTCGGTTAATGATTGTGCGTTCGCTACTAGTGATACCTCTTCTTCTGTCGGTGGCGTGGTGGCCTATGTGGAGGAGGACAACTCTATTGGCTCCTCTTCTATACTATCCACGGATGCCTCCCTGTGTTTCCTCTTCTTCCTTGGCTGGGTTGTCTCTTCTCCTCCCGTTGTTATGTCAAGAGTGGTCCAGTAGAATGTTGTTGGCAGTGCTGGGTCTATCTGGGCCACTGACTGGAATTTCCCCCACTTGTCAGTGGGGACCTGTGTGTGAGTAGCATCTAGTAATAGGGCAATAACATGTTGCATCATATAGAAAGCCTTATGCTTCTGCACTAGAAATTTTCTAATCCTCTCTGATAGTAATCTCGACCAGTTGTTGAGAATTATGACTCAAATTTATTGGCTTGATTGCTTCCTGGAGTAGTTTTGTTTTCCTCCTTCATCGGCTTGAGTTAAGTCGATGGTTTTCAAGTTTATCTAATTGAAGTCGCGGGGTTCCAAAGTTTCATAACCTCTTGACTTAGCAACTGTGGAGGGAAGGCTACTTCCTTTGTTGTTACCTCGTTGCAGGTTTCGGGAACTTCGTAACCTCCGACTTGAGGTTTGGAAGTTCAAGTTTTGAGCGACGGAGCAATCCCTTTGTCGGCAAGTTGTGGGTTCTGGGAACTTCGTAATCTCCGACATGAGGTTCTGGAGTTCGATTCTTCAGCGATATAGCGACTTGGATGCCGACGGATGTGGGGACCACTTGGAGTGCTGGGAGTTAATATTTTAAGTCTTTTTCAGGAGACTTGTTGAGAATATTGTAGATTCCCTTTTGATGCTTCAGAATTGCACAAGCAGTGGACGCGTGTCTTGGTGGAACCCTCACCACGGCAAGCGAAATATGAAGGAGTGTTGACAGTTGAAAAGTGATGGTTGGTTTCCAACTGCCGACGGATGTGGGACCTGATAGGATGGTGGATTGTGTTGAAGGCCGATAGGTGGCGATGATGTGGAGGACAAATGGCATGTGGGCCCATGTGCTCGATGGTTGACTCGGTGACTCTTGGAGAACCCTAAGCTCGACGGTGGAGATTTGTTTGACTGCTTATTCGACGACCAACATTGGAGATGCGTATGGCTCGAGGTGAAACCTTAAAGGGGCCTCGGCTAGGGTGTCTCTCGTGGGAAGC
>VDFB02073422.1:0-16405 GCA_007258455.2 Sequoia sempervirens
AAACCACCTTGAAACAAGCTAAAAATAGCAGGGTAACTAAAAATGGCAGTGTCAACAGAACAACAAGGTCGTAAGGATGCAGTGGGCAAAGTTTCAGGCCATTCCGAGCTTCAGAGGTGCAAAATTCAGAGAACTTACTATAAATAGCAGGGCATGAAATACTGGCGAAAAACGATGAAAAATGTTCTAAGTCTGGAACTTCATCTAGTTGACATGGTAAAATGCGCCCAGTTGATGAGGAAGCTCAGGAAAAATTCTAAGTATGAGGTTTATCCTTCTCAGGGGGTAAAATGCGCCCAAGGTGCAAAAGTCAAAGGGAAGTCAACGATGTTCATCCTGCTGCTAGGCCAAAATGCGCCCAACTTGAAAGAGGAAAAGGTTGAAAAAATTTCTAAGTGTAAGAAATCCGCCTCACCCCTCCAAATGCGCCCATCCTACAGCAGGGGTGAAATGCGCCCAAAACACAGAGAGGTCAAGGTGGTCAAACGTTTTCATCCTCCTCAAGGGGCAAAATGCGCCCAAATGCATGCATGTCAGGACAAAAAAATAGAAGGCGAAGAGTCACATGAAGACGTTTGAAAGTTTCTTATCCTTCACATGCATCAAAATGCGCCCAAGGATGAATAAAGGTCAACAAGTCAAACAAGCTCGTCCTTCTCATGCATCAAAATGCGCCCAAAGCTGGAGAGGTCAAAGTAGTCAAACAATTTCGTCCTCCTCCATAGGCAAAATACGCCAAAAGTCATGCATGTGAAGACAAAAAAATGGAAGTTGAAAAGTCACATGAAGGCGTTCATCCACCAGCAAGGGTAAAATGCGCCCAAGGTAGGAAAGAGTCAACAAAGTCAAACATTTTTATCCTTCACACACATAGAAATGCGCCCAAACTAGCTCAAGTGAAGACAAAAAACGGAAGCTAAAGAGTCATCCTCTTGACATGCTCAAATGCGCCCACATTGAAGTGTAAAAGGTGAATAAGAGTGGTAAATAAGGTAAAGGGCGAGTGAAAATACTTCAAAGCGTGGTGAACATAAGGTGAATCCTAGGCGTGGTTTTTATTTTTTTTCCTCAAGTGCTAGGCGCCAAGGGTTGATGGGAGTTATAAGGTGTTAGAAAAATTTCCTAAGGCGTGTGAAGTCAAAACAAACTTGCTAGGCGTTGGAATATTTTCAAATATGGAGTGAAGTGAGCAATAAAATGTACAAGGCGCCTCTGTGAATAAATTTTTTTCTAAATGAAGTTGATAAAATTTTCCCCACTGGCAAATGAAATAATTTTTTTTTTCTAAGGCAAATTCTCAGAGTGCGAGATGATTAAAATATTTTCTAAGGCAAATATTTTCTTCCTTGGAAAATACGCCTAGAACCTAAGGTGGTGAAATTTCTCAGAGCCCGAGCAAATTTTCTCAGTGATGAAGTCAGAAGTGGATGATAATGCAAGATGAATTCAAATTTCTCGATTTGGAGCAACACAAATAATCACGGGCGAAGAATGAATTTAAATGGTGAAAATAATATTTTTCTAAGGTTCAAATTTCAAAATTAAATGAACCCGTTAGATTTGGGTACCCATGGATTCGAGGCGTTCTGAAGAAAATTTTCTTCTGGGTACTGGACGTTCGCGATGATAGATGGATTTACAAGTCTTCCGAACTTCGCCGACACTTTTTCAGTGAAGAATTTAATCAGTGCTTGAATTGTGAATTTTCCTAAGGGAGAATTTAAAATTTTCTAAGGCAAGATGAATAAAAATGTGTTTTCAAAATAAATTTCTCTGAATGATGAAGTCGAGATGAGTTGCCTAGATAATTTTGATGGAATTCTTCAGTGATGAATTTTCCAGAGATAATGAAGAGTTGAATTCGAATTCAAGTGACAAAGTTCCGGCTGGTGAGTAGAAAAGATGAATTTAAATTAAATTTCTCGAGAGTAAATTCAAAGATGCCAGTCAAAGTCAAGTTTCTAGAAGAGCAAGATTCCTGACGTTCAGAGACAAGTGTCAGAAATACCAGAGGGAAAATTCGAATTCTTGAAGTGGAGTAGTGGAAGTTAAATGCACTGGCTAAAAATGGCTTCTTCTAGAATTCGATTTTGAGCTATAAAATGAAGAGATTTCTCACTTGTTTTCACAGCTAAAAATTCGATTTGCTCTGAGTGAAGCAGTGCAGTGAATTGTTGCTGAGGATTAAGAAGTTCGAAATTTTGCTGAGGCTGCTAGTTGTGGAAGTGGCGCACTTAGAAGTTGTTCAAATCTGCATTTGAAGGAGGGTCGCCTTGAATTGCTGAGAGGTGCCTTTGCTGAAGTGGAAGTGCGCACTTGCTGGTTGGAGAGGAGAAGTTGCTGAAAGCTTGAAAGGTACGAGTGTGGCTGAAGCTTAATTTGTTGCTGAAGTTAAGGTTGCCAGTTGAAAAGGACGCCTAGAAGTGAATTGCTGAATTTTCAAAGTGTGGATTACAAGATTGTTGATTGCTGATATAAAGTGTGAAGTTCGAATTGCTGGTTGACATTGATTAAGAACAGTGAAACCATCGAAGTCTACTTAGAAATCTGTTCTAAGTGTTGAAGTCCGAACTTATTGAAGAAGAAGAAGCTGAGGTTTGCAAACACGAGAGTTATTGCAGCTTCTAGAAGTTGACTGCAGCCCCTATACAATGTCATGTATTATTTTATTAAACTAAATTGCTGATGAATGTTTACTGTTTGCAGATGGCTGAGGCAAGGACAACTGGAAAGGACAATGGTGCATCCAGGCAGGCTGTGATTAAGAAGCTGAGTAAGACATTCATGCCGGAGTCAAAATTCATTTCAAAGTTGGGCAAGTTGACGGACACCAACCTGGGCTCCGTCAACTTGGAGACCTTCAAGAACAGGATGTTTGGAATTGGAAGTCATCGGGCTTCGACCACTTCGCACAACATTGTTCGAAGCGGACTATATGCAGCTGCTGGTTTTCTACCAGCTATTCAATGCTCAGAGCTGATGATGGAGTGTGCTAATTGCTACGAGAAAGAACACCGGTCGATCATGTCACCAGATGGCCAAGTGCTAGCCAACCTTACTCCGGCAGCCATTGGTGAAGCTTTCGGGATCCCGGTGCACAGAAACATGATTTATAAATCCAGGGAGCGAGCGGAGCGGATGTATGCTTCTGCTTTTGAGCGATGCATGGATACAATTAACACCCACTGGATGAGCACTCCCAAGCCTTCTCGAACGAAGTTGCCCAAATAGATCATAGCGGATGACTTGAAGCAGGAATACTGTGACCTCATCATGATGCTGAGTCGGGTTAGAGGTTGTGCACAGTCATTCATTTTTGAGCCTTGGATGTTTTACTACATCAACCTGGTGCTGGAAGGAAAAGACTATGTCAATTGGGCCGAGATGATCAGTGATAATATACATGAGCAACTCCTGAGCTTGAGGAGGACCAAGACATTTTACATGAGCTCCTACGTTATCTACATGTTGGCACGGATGACGAAGTACAGAGGGATCTCTTACAAGGAACCTGTTGGATGTGGCTCTCATCAGTTCAAAATCCATGAGGCGTGTCCACAGTTGCACCTGTCGAGCACAACTCACTACAAATGTGTCAACGATTCTTTCACCATGTACATCACGAGATTGCTTCAGGAGCGACTACAACATAGAATCTCGAGGGATGCCCAAGAGCTAATTGAGAGGTATGGGTGTTGGTTCATACAGTTTTCGAGGTTTTCTTACATTAGGCTGCAAGGTTTCTCATCATACCCATATAGGCTGCCTAAATACCCAACAGATAGAATATTGATGCTAGAGATATCTAGGCAATTGCTTGCCTTTGATAAAATTCAAAAGAAGAAGAAGAAGGGGGGAATAGAGTTTCCAATTGTCATGGGCAACTCGGATGAGGTGTGTCCCTCAATGCAGGCAGCGAGAGAGGCTGAAAGTGAACTTCAGTTTTATCATTTCTCATATCATACAAGTCGGCAACACTATGACCCGCATCATAACATCAAGTGGGTGCTGTCAGAAGAATTTAAACATAAGGCCACCATTGAAGATTATTGGGCCTATGCAGCTGATGAGATTGAAGTGAGGAAAAGGATGTTTTCTCGGTTGCCTATTACTTTGATCAGGGAGTGCGAAGTGGTGCCGGTTCTAGACCAGGTCAATGAGGATATGGATGTTGTCCATCCGGATTATGCAGCAGTTAGAGATACCCCACTTCCACCTCCCGATTGGTCAGAGCCCGAGGTTGCTGATTTAGATACTCTCTCTATCCCTGTCATGACATTTACTAGAGCATGGGTTGATAGACGAGTAAACAGGTTGAAAAGTAGGTCAATTACTTTGACTTACAATATGATGGGAGATCACAGGACGCCCACCACTGGCAGGAAGAAACAGATTACAAGAGGTCCAGAGTCCAGGAAGAAGGAAATAGTTAGACAGGAGCCTACTCAGCCAGAGCCTCCACGAGTCACAGTGGCAACACCCTTGGAGACACGCTTCCAAGCATACGTGAGGTCTCTTTATTTGCTGGATCGCAGGAATGCATTGGAATCGTGTGGTAGTGGCTGTGATGATATTCAGCTCAATGAGAGTCGTAGCTTACGAAAGGCCAACGACCTCATAAGAAGGTTGATCACAGATGATGAGGGGACTACACGACCCCGGCCACAAGAGGGAATTATAGGCGGCCATGAACGATGATGATGATATAGTGTCAGGTGATACTCAGCCACTTGAGGATGATGAGCCTCGCCAGAATGATGAAGAGGTTGAGCAGGTTAGAGAAGTCGAGGCACAGGAGCAGCAACCCTTTGACATACAGTATGATGTGCCCGATTGGCTTAAGGACAGAATGAGAAGAAGCCCCAGTGAGGAGCTTGATCCAAAGAAGAGATGGAGGGGAGTTTCTCGGACAGGATCGGCAGACCCCACGTATAAATGAAAGTAAGAAAATTTTCAAGATATCCATCAAGAGGATGGCTCTCGTGACTCTTCTCACGAAGTTGCAGCTTTCACTTAGCCAGTGTGACCGAAATGAAGCAGTTCCTGAGAATTATGTGGTCACGACTTTAGATTTGGGACGCCCCACTGGTGCGCAGATTGTTGAGTGTGATAACTCCTTCCTTGCCCTCAAAGATAGATTATTCAAGAAAGAAGGGAAGTATAAGAAGTTGAAAAGAGAACACAAGGCCTTAATTGGATATGTACAACAGTTATCTCGTTCTCGAGGGCAGGATATTCCAGTGATAGAACCTCCAGCAGATGTACCTAGAGAGTTGATCAGCGGCTTGGTAGAGTTGGGAAGGATGGCACAGGAGGCAGATAAATGGGTCACAGGAGTACGTGCTGAGACGGAGAAGTTTATGGAGGATCTTGCTTTTGCTTTTCAGCAAGCCTCTAATATTTTAGCACCGATGGAGGCAGTGGATCATGCTTGGGGTGATGCCTCTATCTACCAGAGCAAAGTTATCCAGCGTCTTGAGGTATTGAGACATGTTCCGTTGCGATTGCTGGTTGATGGAGGTGTCATTCAGGAGAATGACAGATATGATTTCTCTAGGTGGTATTCTTCGGCTATCACGGGGCATGGTTTCTTCGATGCGGCACAGGCAGATTCAGCCAGGATACATAAAGCTATGGCCAATATCATAGATGGAGTTCAGAATACTTTTGAGGCCATATTTGCTAGGCGGTTGAATCCATATGAGATAGGTGTTGATAATTTGAGGGGTTTGCTGGTGCCTTTCTTTGCAGATGTTAAGACCTTTGTACAAGATGACTTTGAGAATACTTCTACTTTCTCCACCTTGATCCAGAACACGCAGGATTCCTTGGCTGCTTGGAGAAAGTCTTGTGCAAGGCATGAGCATTCAGTCACAGTGTTAGAGTTTCAGTTAGATTGTGTTCCACCGATTTCAGTTCAAGAAGTTGAGGCTGTGCTTCGCAGATTCATGGAGTTGGCAGTCAGAGAGAAGGTAAGTGGGAACGCACTACTGGACGAGGATCTTCTAGAAGACTGAATATGGGCATTTATTACATTTACTATTTATGGGAGTGAGTGGGAATCTTTGATTCATTTAATGTACCACTCCCTATTCTGGCAGTTTTTAGGGTTAGGGCTGAGGTGGCACGATTCTGGCCACTCTATTAATTGTGACCCTAGCCGTCTTTTGGGACTTGGCTAGCTATATAAAGGGGGAGTCCCCCTCATTTGTAATTCATTAGACATTAGAGATTGGACATTAGCATTAGAGCCTGAGCTAGAGAGTAGAGCATAGTAGGTCATTTTGCTTAGCATAGTGTGGAAGAGAAAGAAAGTTTTCCCTTTGAAAACTTTTGAGGAGATTGTTGTGTAACACTTTTTATGATAATTGATCTTTTCATTGATGGTGGAATTCGTCTTGTCATGAATAGCTAGCAAGGTCTCTTCTTCCTTTCGAATCCAAGTAGCTTAATTTGATGCAAGTAGTTTACTTTGATGTGTGGTGTTTTATTGAGATAGCTTCGCTTTATTCCATACCACTAGCGGCTTGTTGATGATAAGTTCGCCTTGCGTGGTCAACTGGACATTATCTTGAGTTTAACTTCAATTGTGATTGGTATGCTTATATGCGTCATTGTGATGGTGTATGCATGTTGGATCATAATTTGAACATCTTTTGCTATCCCTTTGAAGATTGCACCGATTTTACTGAGGCTGTCCGACGTGAGGCTACGTGAAATTTGGTTGAAGTCTATTGAAACGAAGCCCCACATATCCTGCATTTAGAGTAGATGTACAAGTTTCTTAGGCCTTATACCCTTTTACTTTCCGCATATTTCTGATTAGTCTTAGGAAAACGTACCATATTGCCAAATCATACACGCAAGAATCCCCTTCAAATCATATACCAACTGCTAACTGCAAGAAGTCTGAACAATTGTGTAAGTCCCCTCGTAAGAACACAGCAAATACACATCAACCGAACTGGGTCTATTCGCATTAAAGGAACCTTGGAGTTGAACGTGCGAACTTTCTCGCAATCTTAGCGCACGAAATACTATGATCAAGAGAGAATGGAGTAGCCCTAAACTATTTCGTTCTGCTGTTTGGTGCGGTCACAAAAACCACGTCAACACTACCCAAATTGATATTAGAAAATCAGACCTATAATAATCATAGGATAACCACAATATGCACAATATTGGGGATGTAGTAGAAAAGATGGCATAGTGCATTTATATCATTATGCAATGGAAATATCCATCATAAATTGGTCTTAAAGTTACTTGCTTCAAATTTGACTTTTAAAAATAAAAATAGAAATGCCTAGGCTATTAGAGGGAGGACATATGGTTGTCCTTGGGATTGTTAAGAGATGTCATAGATTCCTTGCTTGTGATGGGGACAACCAAGCATCCCCTACCATCCCCTCTAAATAGGACATTCACAAAACATTTCCAATTTGTAGTTAGGATAGGGGATGGCATTGGAGATGTTTTCGAGGTGTAACCTTGTCCTCAAAATGTGATGGGGGTGAGGATGCTCTGTAAAGCCCTGGGGATGCATCCCCATGTAACACTGTTTAACTTTAATATGTAGTAACCATAATCTTAAACCCTTTTTTTTGGTTTAGAGTTAGGGTTACCTGTTTTTGGTTAATGTTTACTAAGTAGGTAAGGGATTTTTAAAACATTTTTTGTTTAGGTTAGGAATTGTATTTTTTAGGTTTGTATGTAACCCTAATGACTATTTTATTTCTTTGTTTACTAATTTCAATTGATTATGCCACATGAAAATGATTTTGCATGGACCTATTGCAAACTCATCCTTGATTCGAACAAAGGAAAATATAATTTTTTGTGGTGTTGAATGTTGTGTGAGCATTTATCACTTTAAATGGCCTTTGGCAAAGCTGCTCAGGCATAATGTTAGGTTTTGTAAACACTACCTCATAGATCTCACCCAACAAGCTTTATTGTCTCTTGAGGCTTCTGTAGAAAACAAAACACAAAAGGCAAGGAAAACTCTTGTGTCGATGTCATTTGAGGCAAGAGTTGATCCTTGGACGGGGGTGAACCTTCACAATCGTAGTAGCTTGTTGCATATACATTTACACCTTTTATGGCAAAAAATCTAACCCAAGTGGAGGCAACTTAAATGCATTCTTTGATTGTTCTACACTTGGAGCTCAACAATCTTTAGAGAGCATAGGATGAAGAAGAGTTTTCATGATCAAGCTAAAATGCCATTGCCAATTTCTAGTACTATTATAGCCTCCCATTCAATGCTGTTAGGTCTCCATATTGGCAAGGAATGGTCGTGCAATTGTAGTTGTGGGTCTTGGCTTCAAAGCCCCCTCATATGAGAGCTTGAGGAATGATATGTTGAGAGATACAATCCAAGATATGGGCAATGTCATTGCCAAGCATCATAAGGAGTGAGTAAGTACATGATGCACAGTAATGTCAAATGGGTGGAAAGATAGGAGGAAACATCCTCTAGTTAATTTCCTTGTGGCATAAGAGATGGCATGATGTTCTTTAAATTTATGGATTCATCAAATAGAATCAAATCAGCATAGGCACTTTTCTTCCTATTTGATGAGGTGGTGGTTGAGATAGGGCCACAAAATGCAGTCCGATTTGTCATAGACATTGCTGCTTATTGTGTGGTCATTGGGAAAATTTTGATGGAGAAATTTCCCACATTGTTTTGGAGGCAATGTGCAACATGTTTTCTTGAAACCTTGGAAGACATGACTTACATGGGCTAAATTTGTAATGGAGAGGGGGTGAAAAATTATATAATTAATCAACGATCACACCAAGATGCTTAGTATGATGCACGCTTTTGTAAATGGAAATGAACTAGTTTGCTTAGGGATGATGAGATTTGCTACTCATTTCCTTACATTGTCAAATTTATGTGCACATAAGATGAACTTGAAATGAATATTTTTTTTCAATTAAGTGGTTTAAGTTTAGCTTTGCTAGTCACTTGGATGGTAGGGTTGTTGCTACATTTATTTTGATGAGAGTTTTTGGTTAGATGCACAACAAATCGTACACATTTAGAGTGTTGGTCAACATTTTGAGACTAGCTTATGGGGAAGAACCCCACATTGGTTATTTCTATGAGGCCATGGATAGGGCTAAGGAGGCTATTAGGACTAGGATGCACAATGAGGTGGAGAAATACATGTCAACATATGAGATTATTTATGACAAATGGGATTGGCAAATGCATTGCTATCCCATGAGGTTGAATACTATTTAAATTCAACATTGTATTATGTCAAGTCCTTTTGAGATGATGCAAAGGTGATAGGGGGCCTCTTCAAGTGCATTGAGAGTTTTTTCCCTATGTTATTAGGTTTTTTAGAATCGGCCCTGTTGATGTGTTTTTCGTGACCACACCAACACAGAATAAAGTTGCCAACAGCTACCCTATTCTCTCTTGATCAAAGTATCCAGCACACTAAGATTGCGAGAGAGTTCGTGCGTTCAACTCCAAGGTTCCTTCATGCAGTGGATAGTCCCAATTGGCTCGATGTGATTTGCTGGTATTTCAAGGGGACTTACAAAATTGTTCAACAACGGAGAAAGGAATTTGAAAGCTCGAAAGGTTTGTCTATAAAGCTCTTGTTTCCTAAACTAACCAGAAAGTACTGAATTGAAATGGTTGCAGGGGTAGAAGATGCTATGGACTAATCTACGCATGGGACGTGGAGATCAATTTTCACAAGCCTCAACCAAATTCCGCTTTGCCTCACTTTGGACAGCCTCCACAGAACTGGTGCAATCTTCAAGGGGAGTAACTAAAGATATTCGGATTACAATTCAACAATGAAGACACCGTCACAATGACGCATACCAACATGAAGATCGTAATCGAAGTTAAGTCCATAGGTTTCTAGTTGACCACGCAAGGCGAACTCACCATCAGCGAGCCCACTAGTGGTATGGATTGACGAAGTTTGCTCAAATTGAAGACCACATTCCACAATTACTATCTACTGCTTGCATGAAACAAAATCTATTTACTTTACTTTAAAATCCTACTTGAAGTAGAAGGACGAAGAAACCTCACTAGCTACTCACAACAAAAGACGAGATCATCATCAACGAAAACTCTTTTTATTGAGAGAGTGTTCACAACAATTTCTTACAAAGTTTTTAAAGGAAAAACTTTCCTTCTTCAAACTACACTATCAATCTACGCTATGCTACTTCTAAGTTGTCTCTCTATCTTCCTATCTCTACTCTAATCTCTACTGTCTAATGAGGTACAAATGAGGGGGGATGCCCCTTTTATAGTTGGCCAAATCTAGTGGACGGCTCAGATTCAATTACAATAAAGGCCTCAAATTGAGCCACATAAACCCTAACCCTAAAAACTGCCACCAAGAGGGGTGGGGGTAATAAATGAGCCATTAATGTCCACCATCTTCTAGAAGATTCTTGTCCATAGACGCGTTTGCATTGTTCTTGTTCCTCTTCTTGACTGCAAACTGGATGAGTATGATCATCATGGCTTCAACTTCTTCCTTAGCCTTGAGGGCATTTTTGTGCTTGAGGATGATCTTCTTCTCAGCCGTCATTCTTCAATTCTTCAATGCCTGGGCCTTCATTATTTCTCCACCCCTGATCCTGAAGGATTTTCTTATCCTGGACTCGCGCATTTCTTCCTCGCCATTCGCCTGACTGCTCTATGTGCATATTGGGTCTTTGAGGAGAAATCCCAACATTTAGCCATTTCTTCCAACGTGCAACTTTCTTCTTTCGAGGTTGTAATGTTGTCTTGGAGTATTTACTCCATCGTCTCAAATCATCATGCTTTGGTTTGGTGTTCAACTTGCAAAACAAACAAAGAGAAGGACATCAAAACACTTTACAATATAAATCCACTTCACTTACCTGATTTTCACGCTTTGACTTCCAAGGTCTGAGTGATCTTTGGATCCTTTTCCCCTAGTAAACTTCTTCCTCAAATTCTTCATGCCTTAGCCAAATTTCCAACCCATCTACCTTAGAAATAACTTATTTCCTCTAGAAGATTTCATCAACCAGGCGCCCGAGTAAAATCTCCATCTTAAAGTTTCCGGTAGGGCCTGAAGAATTTCAAAATCATTTCCTTACTGAAAATGTCCAGTACCCAGAAGAAAATTCCCCTTAAAATGTGCAAAATTCATGTGTCTATAGACGAAGGGGTTCATTTAATTTTTTTGAATTTTATACCTTAGAAAATATTTCGTCACCAAAGTTCATCTTACTTCTCCTCCGGGCATGCTTTTTCTTGTTTTGCCTTAGAAAATTTATCCACCTACCTAACTCATGAAGGGCGCATTTGAAGTACCTTGCCTCTAACTTCATTCAAAAATATCTCAAGTCATCACCTTGATGGGCACATTTACTAGGGTAGGAAGGAAATTTCCACGCCTGGAATATTTTCTAGGCTTCCATCTTGACTTGGCGCATTTGTAGGGTTGAACTTCTCCAAGCATCTCTTTCTTCAAGGGCGCATATAGGGGTCTGAGCTTTCACTTTTCAACACTTAGAAACATTTTCAATCACTCACCTTGATGCTTTGGGCGCATATACCACCTTAGACTTTCATTTAGCCAAATTTCTAAGTCAAACTCTTTACTAGGGTTCATTCAAGGGGTCCAACTTCAATTGTCACTACTTAGAAACTTTTCCATCTCCCTTCTTAAGCTGAGCGCATTTGAGGGTCTACTTCCAATTCCAATGCCTTAGAAAGTTTTTGAGTCACCCTCTTTCCTTTAGGCGCATTTGGACTCTTCAACTTTCTTTTTTCACACTTAGAAAATTTTCCAATGCTTCTTTAAGTGTAGGCGCATTCACCACCTTGAGGTTCCATTTTCCATCACTAAGAAATTTTCACATCAACTCATCTTTCATTCTCTCTCAAGGGCGCATTTAGGGATGGGAGATTCCAACTTCAAACACTTAGAAAATTTCTCTATCTCCCCCTTCAAGCTAGGCACATTTGAGGTGTTGTGCTTTTAGTTTCCATGCCTTAGAAAATTTTCTAGGTATCTCTTCAGACTAAGGCGCATTTACACCTTGAGCTTTCAATTCTCATCCCTTAGAAAAAAATTCCAACCTCCTCTCCAAGCTTGGCGCATACCATCCCTTCCACTTCTAATTTCCATGCCTTAGACAAATTCCAAGGCATCTCCAAGTCAAGGCGCAAATTACCCCCTCTACTTTCATTTTTAGTGCCTTGGAAGGTTTTCTCATTCCTTGTCATGCTAGGCGCATTCAACCCTTCAAGCTTCTAGCTTTCCATACTTAGAAAATTTTCAGACTTCCTTTTCCAATCAAGGGTGCATTTTGGATAGTAAGCTTTCAGTTTATAATACTTAGAAAATTTTCCACTCCTTGCTCTTCTCTTAGGCACATATAGGGGTGCTTCCTTCAAGTTTACACGCCTTAGAAACATTTCTAATTCTCCCTCCAAGATCAAGGCGCATATGACCCCTTGTAGTTTCATTTTCGAACACTTAAACATTTTCTTGCTACCTCAACTTGCAAGGGCGCATTTATGAGGTGTTACTTCCAATTTGTTTGCCTTTGAAAATTTCCCACATTTTCAAGCTTCTTGAGGCGCATTTTAGAGGTGATACTTCAAGTTTAAACACTTAGAATATTTTTCAAACTCAATCTCCAAGTCAAAGGCGCATTCAAGAGGGTCTACTCCAAATTTTCCACACTTAGATTTTTTTTCAAGCTTCCTCAAAGGCGCATTCAAGGGGTTCTACTTCAAATTTACTATACTTAGATTTTTCCAAGCTCTCCATAGTCAAGGCGCATTCAAGGGGTTGAGCTTCAAGTTTTGAGGACTCAGATAAATTTTCAATTCAGCCTCTCAAGCTAAGGCGCATTTGGCATGTTGGACTTCAAATTTCCTCAACTTAGTGAATTTTTCATGGCTCTTCAAGCTTCTAGGGGGGATTTGAGGGTGTCAAGCTTTCATTTTATCAGACTTGGATGATTTTCCAAGCTTTCGTCTGATTTAAAGTGGTTTGTTCATGTTGCCCTCAGCTTGCCCTAGCTTTCTATTTTTAGAAAGTTCCTCAATTTTTGCATTTCAAGCTGATTTCGAGCTCCAAAAAGCTTGATTTTCGCTTTGTTTTGAACCCTGTGACGTGACTGAGTTGTTGGCACCTAATGCCAGTATGCACCTGCTATTTTTAGCAGCTTACTAAAAATAGTAACTGTTCAGAATGGGCTCAAACTTTGTGTGCTGATTGCCTGAAGGATTTCGATTGTGACTGGATATTGCTTTTGTGTGACTGTCGTCTCGCCCTATACTTTAGGAAACCTTAATTCCTCTGCACAGGCCTGCTAAAAATAGTAAGTGCTTGATTCTTGAATCTCTGCAACTCCGCTTGATCTGAAATTCACGCCACGGGGTCCTCATCACTTGCTTGATCTGCTCATACTGGTGCCTCGCGCTGACTTGCTATTTATAGCCCTATTTGAGAAATGACTTACTATAAATAGTAAGTGCTCAGATCGCCTTCAAATTTTACCAGTGGGTTCCCTAAAAGATACTGATTGTGATGGGATACCTTGGTTTTTGGAAATTCTAGCGTTTGACCCCTCATTTTGGGTCCTGAAGCTGGAAACCCTAATTTGACTTGCATGTTGCTCAAATGGCCTCCGTTTGACTTCGTTTCTGTTGCACTTAGCCCTGTTCGTGATTCTGAAGTGTTGGGCAGCTGCCGAAGTGATCTTGCTAAAAATAGTAAGTATCTGAAAAAGTGACCAATTAGTTGCCGGATGAGTTTGCATGTTACACTGCCTAAGAGATCTCAAGAAACCTAGAACAACCCAGAAAAATTATCAACATGCGAGCACTGGGTAAAAATAGCAAGTCTTGGAAAAGTGATCAACTTTGTTTGCATGTTACCTCATTGTGAAGCTCTCAGTAAACCCAGAAAGATTATGCAGACATGCGTTGAGAAATCCTGCATGCAAACCCTAAAAATAGCCTATGAAGCTTGAATCATTGAAAGTCATCATCTCGTTTTGCATGCTATATCACTGCGAAGGTCTTGAAAAACCCACAAAGAATCTCTAGACATGCATATGAAAGTCCAACATGCTAACCCTAAAAATGACCCTCGAAGGCAGAACTGCTAAAAATAGTAAGTTGTCTGCTTCAGCTCAAATTTTGCAAGCAGGTATCTCACAATGTTCTAAGTGTAGTGCAATTGTCAGAATTTGAAAATCCCAAGAAAATAGGCCCCAAATTGGTACTTACTAAAAATAGCAAGTTATCAGAATTCAGTGGGAGCCTGCTCGAAGCATCCTGATAGCAGTGCTAAGCTGAAAATTTGATTAGCCAACTCAATTTGATCTCAAAGTTGTTTGAAGATCGTAAACCCTAATTCATCAAAAAGCCCTCCAGACTTAGCCAAAATTTCACATCAGACGGGCACATCCCCAGAAAGACAGACAGAACAAGAGAGAGACAACAGGAAAACGAACAAGAAACCAAGCCAAAAGACTCGAACAAAGCAAAAATTAGGGGGGTCCCCATTTGCAATGGGGCGATGTGTGAAAAGGTCACAACAGGCCCCCCTCTCATACTTGACCGGTTTGGTTTTGGTTTTAGTTTGGTGTCGAGACACCTTGGCATTTGGCTAGGCCGTACTTGGGAGGACTTGCATGTACCCACATAAAATAGTTAAAAAAAATCACAAAATTTGTGTGGCAAAATACCTCGTGGTTCCACAGGTAGTTGAAAGCATTAGGTCACAAGTTGAGGGTTGTGCAAGAGTCTTTGTTTAGTCGCAGTTGAAAGTCTAGTTGTGGGAGAAAATTAGTATTGTATGTAGAGGAAAAATCATGGGTTGCAAATCTTTTTTGAAGATTTTACAGTCATAATTAAATGTATTAAATTGATATTTATTATGTCAAATTACATGCTTATATTTATATTGATATTTCTTGAAGTGTGATATACGTGCTACATGGTTTATAAATATTTATACATGCTAGATTAAGTTTTTAATAAAATATTATATCATGAAATTGTATATTTATATTAAATATATTATATATTTAATATTGTATAAATATTTATATTATATTAAATATATAAATATTTATATATAATGTTCTATACAAATATTAAATATACAATTTATAATATAATATAGATTAAAAATATTAAATATATAATATATAAATATACAGTTTTATAATATAATATTATATTCAAAACCAAATATAGTATATATGTTATTTTTATATATAATATTTAAATTTTTTTAATATTATATGCATATATATATGGTTGTACTTGAACTCAAAAAAAATTTGTCGTTGCCGTCCTTGTACTTGTTTTCATACCAAGACTAGTAACTTGGGTTGCAAAGGAGTGAGGGGTAGCTATTGTAGAGTTGCCTATGTACCAATGGGCAAAATGATTCTTCTCAAATGTATGTATTGTAGACTTTATGATTATCTTGAAACTAGGCATTTGCAATCAGCTTTTTGTTAGGATTATGTGTGCTATTCACCTTGCATAACTTAAGTCTACTGTAAGTGTTTGTAGAAAGTTAACTATAGTGTTTCATGGGAACCCCCACACCCCCCTTCAAATTCCTACCATTTTTGGGATAGGGATATCTTCGGGACACAAGGACTCTAGGGAAATACCCCCTGCTATGCTGCCACCATTGCTTGCAGATAGGGGATGTTTCCAGGATGTTTCCCTTAGAGAGGGGACGTTGTTGGGGCCTCCCCTTGATTTGGAGACTTTAGGGAATTGTAGGGACATCTTGGGGACCCTTAGAGGACTTGTTAGCATCCCTCAAATGCACTTGAAACTCCCAGCCATGCCTTGCATCAAATAGCTGAAAAAATGATGTTTTAAAGAAAATCAGGCATTTAAAAAAATATTTGAGCACTAACCCTAACCCTAATGGTTTATGGACCCTACACACAACCTAAGCACTTGCAAAATGCAATGAATTAAGATCCTAGCCTAACTCCAAGTCAATATCAAGTTTCAACAGCATCAAGCAAGGTTGCATGTTGCAACAATAAGCTGCAAAAGTGAGAGCATTAGGATAGGAAAACTGAGAGCAATGACAAGAGGGAGAGCATTAGCCAAGTCATCATTAGTTGAGTGCGAGCATTAGGAAGAGTGAGAGAGATAGTAAGGACTTGATGTTGCAGAAAACATAGTGATAAAATTGTAAAAACGACATGTGCCATAAAGGTTTGTGTGGTTTTGAAATTGTCCTATATGAACAACCAAAGTAGCTTCGCCACAAGAGCCTTGTTAAAGATACTTAAATTTCTAGTACCTCCACCCCTATACCCAATACGCTCACAAATCTTGTCCCAAGCCATTAAGGGAAAGTTCCACGTGTCCATTGTTCTT
>VDFB02073423.1:0-26277 GCA_007258455.2 Sequoia sempervirens
TCTATTGTTTGATATTCATCAACATACTCTTTAGTGTACCCCAAAATATCTAAGTCTTCATTTAAATCAAAATTATAATCTTCATTGGGTGCTGCAACTTCGGATGTACTTGACCATGAAAAAAATGCTTGATAGAAGGCTGATTTATTTTTTCTCTTAGACATTTTCAAATTATAATTCCTACATGTTTTAAAAATAAGAAAGATTTAGATATTTTGTTCAAATTCATCTAAATTTATAAAAAATGAACCATGAAAAATAAATTTAATATAAACTAACAATCATATAGAGAAGGGTTGTAGTCGTTGCATCAGAACAAAAAAAATAGGAAAAAAAAATTATGGAATATTATTAAATACAATCCAAAATGTTTGATAAAAAAAATTACAAGTGGTAAATTATTACAAATTTTTAATATAAGATTTGTAAATCATTATTTTAAAAAAAAAACAAAATAAATAAAATGAAAATCATCTTACTCTTCTTACTTGTGCAACAAAATCGTTTTCTTTTTTGTTGTAAGTTGTAACTGTGCAAACAAAATCTCTTAACTTTTTGCAAATCTTCTTTTCTTTTTTGTAAGTTGTAAGTGTGCAAAATTTTTTTCCCTGAAAATTAAACTTTAAAACCAGATTAATAAAAGAAAAATGAAATATTTTGCATTGATAAAACAAAAAAATGGTTTGAACGAGAAATTGTTGTTTTTATAAAAAATTCTATTAAATAAACTCAAAAAATATTTAGAATAAAAGAAACTCAAAAATATTTAAAATCTTTAAAAATATCAAAAAATTTGAGATTTGTTTTTTCAACAATAGAAATTGCATTTAAAAAAAATAAAATTATTCTTTTATTAAAACATAGAAGAAGTTTCTATTAAAATATTTAAAAATAAAAATATAAAAATATGATCAAATTTTCATATTAACTGTTTTTTTATAGTTTCTAAAATAATATATATTGCATGTATTAACATATGGTTAAATATTTATTTTTATTAGACTTAAAATCTTCAAGTACAGTAAACGGCCATCAAATTAGGCAAGGCTAGTACCAAATGATACATATTAACCAAATTGACAAACAATTAAAATTCAAAAAACTCATTAGGTACTTGAATTTTTTTCGGTTATTTTATTACCTACCTATTTTGGTTAAATGTGCGTCCTGTATGCTGGACATTGCCAGCTTTTAACCAACGACTACCAAAAAAAATCCCCCGTTACACGGCATCAATTTCTATTTGATGCGATGAGTTTTTAAAGTTAAGGGGCTCACGTGAAAGAATTTGATTCTGTGAATGCTAGAAGATGCATTTGAGCGAGAACGAAGGAATCGAAGGCAAAACCTTCGTGGTTACAGGGGGCGCAGGGTTTGTAGGCTCCGCGCTATGCCTAGAATTGATGAGGCGCGGTGCTGACGAGGTTCGATCTCTCGACCTCCGCAAGGATTCTCCCTGGATCACCACACTCCGCCGGAATGGAGTCGTTTGCATCACTGGTAATACCACTTCTCCATTTCCTTCCAAATTTTGAAGAGCAATAATCGGCAGTTTTGGAATAATTTTAGGAAATATAAAATTCTACCTTCGATGCGCCGATTTTATCCTATGAGTAAATTTCATATGTATATACATAAATAATCGATGTTTTAGAATGCACTTGTGATTCATTATCAGAATGAGGAATTAAATTTCTTATTTCTGCTTTAGTTAATTGTGGCATGTGCTTTAAGTGTTTCGAATTATTATCGTAAATTTGCACAAGATGCAAGATCTTAACAATTTTTTTGAATTTCAGTTGATTCTTTAATTAACAAGGGCTAGTTGAGGATGTCTAAGGTTTTAAAAGCAAAGATGTTTGTGGAAGGGAGAAATTTTTTGCACTAAGCCAAATCTTATCAGTTTTATACTCTCATGTTCAGCTAAGCTGCCCTGACAGGAAGTAAGACCATCAAAGTCACCTTAAGGCTGGCATTTGGCCAGACAGGGAGCAAGACTCCCTCAAAATTATCTTGAGGCTGGCACCTGGCTTGATAGGGGACTCCTAGGAATTGAACCTTGATGATCAAAGTTTCCTTAAGGCTGGTACTAGAGAGTAAAACTCCCTCAAAGTTACCTTAAGGTTGGTGCCTGGCCTGACAGGGGACTTCTAGAAATTGAACCTTGATGAATGGACTAACATGACATCCTCTTCACCAAACATCTTCAGCTAGGACAATTGGTTTTGGTTGAAAGGAAGTAGAGGTATGGAATGCGCTTCCTAAAATAATCTATGAGGGGAGGTCTGTGCAAAAATTAAACTAATCATATAGTTACAAGGAATAAATACAAAAACAATATACAATAACACAATGATTTACACATAGAAACCCTTTTGGGAAAAAACCCCAACACTTCAAGGTAACTAAATTTATTATTTAGTAATCAATGGTTACAACTTACAATACACTTATAGAGTCTAAGCCTTTACATGGGTATCATCAACAAGAGATTTGGAGCAATTCTAACAGCATAATAGTACCTACAAAATCTCACATTATGAAACTTCATTCTCAAGCACCTAATAAATAGGAGAAGCAATACATGAAACCATCAAATGGTAATTGGGAAACCATGAGCTAAAACCACCCAAATTGTAGTGCTTAAATTCCTAATTAAAAATCCAACACCAATCCCCAAGATGAGTCCACAGGCTAAAAACTATGTTACCCCAAGTTTCCGGGACGAGGATGGCAAGGGATAGGGGGACACCTTTTAGGGATGGGGATGGGAGGAAGGCCATTTTTAGGGGACAAGAAGTGATGACTATTAAAAAATAGGGAAAATTTAAAAAATATAGAAAATCCCAAATATTCATATGATAGCATTGATAAGGCAATCATCATATACATCATAGAACTTTAACACATAATATTAGAGTTCAATTGATATTTTCATTTCATAGAGAGCGGCAAACAAATGAAGTTTTAACAAAATTTAATTGCATTCATTGACAAAGTGCATATATATTATATAAAAATTACATCAAATTGCCCAAAGGCTGCATGTTTCAACTACAAAATGACAAAAATGAAAATATTGAAATATGCAGCTGTCCCTAATCAGCAGCCCCCATACCCCTTTACTTTTTATTATTTTAGTTTAAAAAAAAAAAAAAACAATTGGAAAGTGGCTGGGCTATAAGGGATGGTGAGCTGTCCTCGGGACGATTAGGGGACGTCTAGACGCCCCCTAGCCATCTCAGAGACGACTAGCCATCCCTTGGTATTTTTCAAGTTTTTGCTGGCCATACTAGGGACGTTTTCGATTTTTGGTGAATTTTGGGGATGGCGCCAAGATGCTTCCAAGGTGTCCTAGCGTCCCCGAAACGTTTCCTGCCAGGAATGCCCCTAATTTGGTTGGGGACGTGTCCTCAGATTACATAAGCTAAAACTAGTATATTTCTTCCACTTGCTACAAGCTTGTTATAATCGACTTCCCAACTTGGGCATTTTATTTACCTCTATTATCTTCATTCAAAAATGCCTTATGACATGCCATAACATGCGTCATAAGTTAATCAACAAGTGTGCAACTCTCTTTTATGTCATAGGCATTTGTGCATTTTTGATGTGGGAGGCTCAATTTCTAGAGGCGATAACTTTTGATTTAGGAAGCCAATCGAATCTTATTTTTTATTGTAGGTTTTGAAGAGATTTATGCCTTCATAACTAGCTAAGCAATTAAGGCCCATTCCGAAAATTTTCAAGGTAAAAAATGACCTCTATAGCTTAGAAATTGATTTTTTCTATTTGATAGCCTGAAAATTGCATTTTTTTGTGTTTTTAACATTAGGATGCAAGGTTGAGACACCTTTCCTAACATTCTCCCACTTGTTGAACACTTTGCAAAAGTATAGGGAGTACAAACACTATCAACTAATTGCTAGGGGTTGAGAGGCCCGTAGACTCATAACACCACTTAACTTCTCTATGCTCATTGGCTTCATCAATGCATTTTCAATATTTTGCAAAGTGTCAACTTTCTCGAGTGTCGCTTTCCCATCCTCTACCATTTTAGAATCAAAATGGTATTGGACATCAATATGCTTCATCCATGCATGAAAGGTTGTTTTTTCTTCAAGACATATGGCACTTTGATAGCTCTTTGACTCAATGCCAAATTTGAACATAATTCCTTAAGTCGTTTGGCCTCCTTATAGGCATGATTAGTTGCCATGTACTCAACCTTTGTTGTGGACAAAGCAACCACAACCTACTCCTTGTTCATCTAAGTGATAGCACCACTAAATAAATTGAACACATATCCTGTAATGTCCCCTTTTGGGATATTCCTAAATTTAGGCCTGCAAAACAATAAGTGTAATTGTAATCTAATCTTATCAGATTTAATCCTATATGAACCTATGGAAATTCTAAGCTTGAAATTTTGTTCTTAATTCTAAGTCAGATTTATTTGTTATGTGTTAAATGTGCTGATTGCAGAACATTTATCGATTTCAATATGCTGCAAGTAAGGGAATGAAGTCCCATAAATATGAGGGAGACACGCCTCAAGGAGAGAGGCATCTCATGAGAAGACGTGTCTCCACAAAGTGAAGACACGTCCACTTATGGGACGTGTCCCTTGAGCGCGCGGGCTTCATAACAACTGAAGCCATTCGTTGTTAACAAAAACTAATATGAGAGTTTTCAACAATCATGAATTCGTTTTAACCATTTTCCAAATTTTGATCATCTTCAAAAATTCGAAATCTTATTTGATGAATTTATATTTTAAGAGCAGTTTGGTTAAATATAAATGATGATGATGCATGAATGCAATCATCATTTATATCTGACCAAAACTATCTTAAATCAACACTCCCTCTTAGCTAGGGAAGATATTCCAAATCAAATAAGTGGAGATATCACCTACACACGTGATATCAAGATATGAAATGTTTTCATAAGATTGTCAAGTCACATGACATTCTTCATAATCACACCTTCATTATGGTATGTGCACTGACATCAAGTCACATGATGTCTACCATAATAATTCATGTCATATCTACATATGTATGTAGTTATCCACCATGATTATCTCTTAAGGATCACAATGATCTTCGAATGACATCAAGTCCATGATATCCATCAAATTGTTCAAGAGATACTATCATGACATGTCCATAGATATCAAGTCACATGATATCGATCATGATAGTTCAACTCAACATTGTAGAGTTGTCACTTTACAATGTTACATGCAAGTGTTCATTATTAGAAAGATCGTCACTTTTCAATAATGTACACAGGGGGAGCGGGCCCATAAGGTCATGGAGTCACACACATGACAAAAGAGTTTACACATTAAACATCATTTAAATATATTAGTACAACTTCTAAACAATTTGAATTTCAAACATAATATCAAATTACATTTAATCATACCAAGCTTCTTCCTGAAGTGTTCAACCTTGATTCGGGAGAGAGGTTTGGTGAGAATGTCTGCTGTTTGATCATTTGTACTAATATACTCCAACTGGATCACATTCTTTTCTACCATGTCTCTTACATAATGGTAGGGGATCTCAATGTGCTTAGATCTATCATGGAATACTGGATTTATAGAGAGTTTGATGCAACTCTGATTATCACAATGAATGATAGTAGGGTTCAAGGGCTCATCAAAGAGTCCCACAAGCAATTTCCGAAGCCATACTGCTTCTCTTGCCCCCATAGAGGCTACAATGTATTCAGCTTCTGTCGAGCTTTGAGCTACGGAAGACTGTTTTCTGTAGATTCACGAAATCATAGCCGATCCCAAATTGAAGCAACATCCTGATGTACTTTTTCGATCGGTTACACTTCTAGCCCAATCTGAATCAGAGAACCCATGTAGATCTAGTTGATTATTTTTGTAAAGAAGACCATATCCAATAGTGCCTTGAAGATATCTCAATATATGTTTCACAGCCATAAGGTGAATTTCCTTTGGCTCACACATGAACTGGCTTAGAGCATTCACTGCATAGCAAATATCAGGTCTAGTGTTAACCAGGTGCATTAGTGATCCAATCATTTGTCTATATAGAGTAGTATCAGCACACTTAGATTCTACTGCTGCTTCTTTTAGTTTGTGAAGATTGGTTTCCATAGGTGTAGACATGGGTCTACAATCCAACATTCCAAATCTCTTCAGAATATCAATAGTATACTTCCCTTGGTTTAGTATGATGCCATCTGATTTCTGCCATCCTTCTAAACCTAGGAAGTAGTGTAAGATGCCCAAGTCTTTCATGTCAAACTCTGAAGTTAGATCCTTCTTTCCTTGAGCAATGAGGTGATCTTCTCCTGTTATCAGCAGGTCATCAACATATAAAATAATTATTAACATATCACTTTTGATTACCTTAAAGTAAAGATTTGGGTCTGCATCATTCTTGGAGAATCCTAGTCCCAAGAGGTAGCTGTCAATTCTTTCATACTAGGCCCTGGGTGCCTGTTTAAGTCCATAGAGTGCTTTCTTTAGTCTGCATACATGTGAGTTAGGTTTATGTATCACAAAACCTTCAGGCTGTTCTAGATAGACTTCCTCTTCAATGGTTCCATTTAGAAAGGCAGTTTTCACATCCATTTGATGAATCTTCCAACCTTTAGCTGCTGCAATGGCTATCACTGCTCTCACAGATGTGTAACGGGCAACAGGTGCAAATGTTTCTTCATAATCAATGCCTTCCTTCTGTGAAAAACCTCTTGCCACAAAACGTGCCTTATGTTTTTCTATACTGCCATCAGCAGCATGTTTGATTTTGAAGAGCCATTTAGAAGAGACAACAGATTTCTCTTTTGGTCTAGGCACAATATCCCATACATCATTCTTTAGAATGGGTTGATACTCTTTCGTCATAGCGTCCTTCCAAACTTGATGTCTGAAGGCTTCTGAAACACTGGTGGGTTCTGAATTTATGATGTCATTCATTAGAGCAACATAGCTTGAGAACCGTTTGGGTCTTTTACTCTCCCTAAATGTTCCTTTGGGTGCTGCATGATTCTCAGCTTCTTTGATCATCTTTCTAGCCCAAAGTGGCCTCTTCTTGCTGTTGTCATTTGCATTCTCATCTGAAGTAGATTGAAGTTCATTTGGCATTTCCTCAGGATACTCCCTCTGAATCTCAGGAGTAGGTTCCACTTCTAATACCCTAGGGGAATAATTTTCTATCTCACTAGAACTTCTTGCCCTTTTGAATGCAATGTCTTCTTCAAAGATAACATCTCTGCTCAATTCAATTTGATTCTGCCCGGGTATGAATATCCTGAAGGCCTTGGAGGTTTCACTATATCCCATAAATATCCCTTTCTTTCCAGAAGGTTCTAGTTTGAATCTCTTCTCCTTGGGCACATGAATATAGATGGGGCAACCAAAAATCCTAAAGTGACTAATATCAGGTTTTAGACCAGTAAATGCTTCTTCAGGAGTTTTGTTATCTAGGTGAGAATGAGGACATCTATTTTGGATGAAGACAACAGTTCTAGAGGCTTCTGCCCAGAATGAAGTTTCAATGTTCTGGTCAAGCAACATTGCTTTTGCAGCTTCTACAATGGTTCTATTTTTCCTTTCAGCAACCCCATTTTGTTGAGGGTTGTAGGCTATTGTAAACTCCCTCTTAATCCCAGCATTCATGTAGAATTCCTTAAAGATTTCAGAGGTGTATTCTTTCCCATTGTCTGTCCTTAAGATTTTTATTTTCTTCCCAGAGAAGTTTTCAGTAAGAGCTTTGAACTCCTTGAACCTTTTAAGAATTTCTATTGACTCTTTACACTTAAGAAAGTAAATCCAGGTCTTCCTAGAGAAGTCATCTATAAATATGACATAGTATAGGAAGCCTGCCTTGGAGGGTACAGACATGGGTCCACATAAATCAGAGTGAACCAATTCTAATACATTTTGGGTTTTTCTCAAGCTAGTGTGAAAGGATCCCTTTGTATTCTTACCTAGGGCACAACCTTTACAAGTTCCTTCGTGAATAGGTTTTAACTTAGGTAATCCTGTTACAAGTTTTTCCAAGGAAGGTAAGGCACGAAAATGAAGGTGTCCTAATCTTCTATGCCAAATTTCATTTGAATCAAAAGTATCAAGGGTTAGGGCTTGCTTGACTTCAGTGCATAGTTTATAAAGATAACCTTGTCTTACACCTATGTTTAGAGCTTTCTTTATAGTTGAGTTCTTAGGCCATGCTAGAACTTTCCCATCCATAAAGGTAACCCTATATCCATTGTCTTCAAGAGCAGAGATGGATATCAAATTCTTCTTTATTCCAGGTACGAATAAAACTCCAGTGAGTTGAAGGGAGAGACCAGATTTCAATGTGATGGAACAAGTTCCAACCTATGCTCCACGGGGACGTGTCCCCTATGATTTTTGCCCGTTTCCAGTACCGGGGACGAAACGGGGATGCGGGGACAGCTAGGAAATGTCCCCTGGCCGTCCCTTTTTTGCCACCGAGTACCCGCTACTTATCGGGGACTTTTGCCCAAAAAAAGGGGACATAGGGTACGGCTAGGAGTACCTGATACGGCCCAGCCGTCCCTCGTCCGTAGCGGGTATGGCTAGCCGTACCCTACGGCCCAGCAGCAAATAAAACGTTTTTTAAAAAAATATAAAGGTTTTAAAATTAAAAGAAAGGCATGGGGGGGCCCACAAGGGACACCCCATGCCACTTAACCTAATGTTTACCTTATATGGGGCCTAAAATGAGAAAAGCAACTTATTTTTACTTCTTGCCATGTGAAGTGAAAGAGAGCAAAAGAAGAGTAGCTAAGTGAAGGAGAGAAGAGCAGTTTGAAGAGGAGCTTAGGGCATCATTTCCAGCATATTAGAGGTATGTTTTTCATCTTTGTTTTGTATTTGCTATTTGTTTTAATTTTTGCAAGATTTTTTTAAGTTTTTCAACACATAGGAAGGGCATTTAGGGTGTTTTTTTTGTTTTGAACTTGCAACTCTTTGAAATCAGAAACTTCATAAATTTTTTGAAAACAACCATGAGTAACAGCAGTGATAGTGAAAGTGATGATATTGAAATCCAAATGGAGGAAAGAACTCAAACTCAAAGAACTAGAAGTAGACCTAGAGGTAATTCAATTGCAAACATTGGGGGGTCTTCAGAGACTGGGAGTGGAGTAGGGTCAGCAAGTTCAAACCCCTTTTGAATGTCCATCTGAAATCTTCAAAAAATGGGCAAAAGGCCCATTTAACTCCAAAAAACCTCTACTACAATTTGCAACAAGAGTTGATAAAAACAAGAAAAAAAATTCGGGGGGTAGTAGAGTATGGGAGTGTCATTTGTGCCACAAACAATATAGGGGCAGCTATACAAGAGTTTATTGCCATTTTTTGTGGATTGGTGGTCAAGGGGTGAAAGGGTGTAGAAAAATAACCCAACAACAAAAAATTGAGGCAACTAGATTGCATATGGAGGGGGAGGCATTAAGTAAAGGGGTTTCAGTTGAGAGTTTGCAGCCTAGTATGGGAATGCCTACACCATTAGTAGATGTTGCTTCAGCTTCTCACTCTCATGTGGGGGAGGATTCTACTAGAGGAAAGAAAAGGAGTATGAATGTTGCTGATATGTTTAATGTTACAATAAAAGATGGGGCTGATTCCTCTATTGCCAAGTTTTTTTATGCTAATGCCATACCATTTCATGTCTCACGTTCACCATATTTTAAACAAATGTGCAAAGATATTGTAGTTGTTGGTCCCTCATATGTTCCACCTGGAGAAACTAAGTTACGCACCACCCTTCTTGATAAAGAGTACTCCAAGGTGAGTATTTTGATGGAGCATATGAGACAAACATGGTTGACAGATGGCTGCTCCATAATCATGGATGGGTGGACCGATATCAAACATTGGCCACTCATCAATCTTATTGTCACTAGTACAGCAGGCTCTTATTTTCTTAGAGTTGTAGATTGTTCAGGCAAAAGGAAGGATGCAACCTTCCAATTTCAGATTTTGAGAGATGCTATAGAGGAGGTTGGAGCCTCTCATGTTGTGCGGGTATGATTTTCTTTCTTTCTTATTTTTTATTTTGATTTTCTTATTAGTTATTTAAAATTTTTGATATTTATATTTTATACTAATCTCATATCAACTTGATGATATACCATTGCCAGGTAGTGACTGATTCAGCCTGTGTGTGTAAATTAGCTGGATTGATGGTGGAGAGTGCTTATAAGCACATTTTTTGGACCCCTTGTTGCGTGCATGCATTGAACAATACCTTGAAGGACATTGGGAAGATAGATTGGGTGAAGGCAGTGGTTGCAAAGGCTAGAGAGGTGCAAATGTTCATTTGCGACCATCAAACTTCACTTGCTTTGTTTAGAACATTTTCGAGGAAGGAATTCCTCAAGCCCGTGGAGACTAGATATGCCAGCTACTTCATTTTATTGGAGAGGATGCTTGAGGTCCAAGAGGCTCTACAATTAATGATGGTCAATGTAGAGTGGGGTAGATGGCAAGAGTCAAGCACAGCGGAGGGAAAAAGGGAGAAAAAAAAAATCCTTGATGATGACTGGTGGTCCACAATGAGGTAAGAAAATTGGCATTGCTGATTTTATTATTTATTTGAAATTTGAATTATTAAATTTTATTATTGCTGATTTTCATTTTATTATTTAATATTTATAGGCTAGCAGCCTAGCTGATTTTAATTTTTGTAACTTGTTTGCACTTGCAGTTATGTATGCTCCTTCATCCAGCCTATTGTGCAAGTGATTAGATATGCTGATACTGACTCTCCTAGCCTTGGAGAGATTTATGAGACCTTTGATAGTATGCTTGGACAAGTCAAGCAAGCAATTTATAGCAAGGACCCTTCTTTGGCATTTTATGAGGAGCATCTTAGGCCCATTGTGATGCGACGGTGGGACATTATGAACACCCCGCTTCATATGGCAGCCTATGCTCTCAATCCGAAATGGTATGCACCGAGGCCTGGGAGAGTGGCTCCATCTCATGATGAAGAGGTGAAAGAAGGCTTCATGAGGGCCCTTACAAAAACGTATACTTCAGAGGAATCTACCATACTTCGCACACAATGGCTTGCATTTGCCAATCTTCATGGTCCAACCTTCGGCAAACCAGAGGCGAGGATGGATAGAGCTACATTGGCTCAAACCGACCCTATTGGATGGTGGACGTGGCATGGGAAGGATGCACCAGAGTTGAGATTACTTGCTGTTCACCTTCTTTCACAGGTTGCCAGTTCCTCTGCTGCAGAGAGGAATTGGTCCACATATAGCTTCATCCAATCGGTCAAGAGGAACTGCCTTACCTCTAGACGATTGGAGAAGTTGGTGGCAGTACACAGTGCTTTGCGGCTACAGGATCGCCAGTCTAGTGAGTATCGTCAGAATCCAACCTTACGTTGGGATGTTAATCCCGAAGATGCTATGCAGATTGAGGAGGAGGATACACATGAGGGATTAGTTGGGGTTCCATTGGTTGAGGCAGATCCTTCTATTGGCATGGACACTGACACTAACTTAGACTCGAGCTCTGATGGCGAGGGCAATGCTGATTTAGACCTACCTTTTGCTGATTAGGGACCTTGGACAGCGATATATTTTCTTAGTTTTATGTTTATCATGTCATTTCATAGTTGAGACTTGGAGCCTTTGGGCATTTTGGTTATAATTATCAGACTTTTATATGATATGTATGCACATTTATAATGAAAAGCATTTGAACTTTGTTAATTTGTTCGCCAATTCTCATGTGAAATCTCAATTCAAGTCTAATGATATGTATTAAGCTTATACAATGTCTAGAATGAATGCTTTATCAATGTTATTCTATGAACATTTGAAATTTCTCTATATTTTTAAAAATTTCCCTATTTTTAATACGACCGTCCCTTGCCGTCCCCTAAAAATGACAAAAGTACCCGATACCGAGCTTCGTCCCATTGTACGGGTACTCCCGTCCAAAACCCGTGGAGCATAGGTTCCAACCCTTTTACTTGATGTGTAGGAATCAGCCCCAATTGTTACTTCTTCATCAGACTCTTCAGTCATAGTGTCTAAGTGTTCTTTAAACCCTGTGATGTGCCTCGAAGAACCACTATCAATCACCCAGTTGTTGATATGGTTAGATACTTGACTTGATAAGGCTGAATAGAATACAAATTTCTCAGAATCATGGTCTGAATTTTGGTTTCCTACTTTAGCAAATGATGCTTGTTGTTTTGATCTGTCAGGGCACTTCATTGCATAGTGCCCATATTGATCACATCTAAAACATTGTACTTGAGAGATGTCTTTCCTCCTTTTGAATGATCCTTTTCCATGGGAATTTCTCTTTCTCTTAGATGATCCTTTCCCGTAAGAGTTTTTCTTACCCCTTTTATTAGATGATGTGTTGAGCACTTGAATGTCCTCATCTATAGATTTTTGTTTGTTTTCTTTTGTTGAGAGTCTTGTTTCCTCTTGAAGGCAGTCTGTTCTTAGCCTATCAAAGTTGGGGAGTTCAAATCTTGCACTTATTCCTTGAACAAATGGCTCCCATGAGTTTGGTAGGCCTCCTAGTGCAATTAGTGTTAACTCTTTGCTATCAATTTGATATCCAATTGTAGATAATTGATCCCTTAGTTCAATGATCCTCATGAAGTATGCATTAATAGTTTCTCCTTTGTTTATTTGGACATTGTTGATTTGTCTCTTTAATGCAAGAGTCCTACTAGTGTTGTTTATCTCATAGGTGCTCTCAAGGGATTTGAACATTAGATATGCAGTTTCATGTTTTGCTAGAATAGGTACTATGTGGTCCCTAACTGCATCTACTAAGATTTTCATGGCCTTTTCATTATTCTCAATCCATTGAGTTTTCTCAGGATCATTCTCTGGTTCCCTCTTGTTTTCTCTCACAAATGAGTAACTTATTTTCTTTGAGAATCATCATGATTCTGAATTTCCATGAGGTGAAGTTGTTTGCTCCCTCAAGACGATCTTCAAATCTGATCACACTTGACATTATGAAGAATGAGATGTGAATTCGATTTTTTTAAAAATACGAATTTTTTCTAAGAAATCTGATATCTAGATTTGATTTGGATTCACACAACGTGGCTCTAATACCATGTAATTATAATCTAATCTTATCAGATTTAATCCTATATGAACCTATGGAAATTCTAAGCTTGAAATTTTGTTCTTAATTCTAAGTCAGATTTATTTGTTATGTGTCAAATGTGCTGATTGCAGAACATTTATCGATTTCAATATGCTGCAAGTAAGGGAATGAAGTCCCATAAATATGAGGGAGACACGCCTCAAGGAGAGACGTGTCTCATGAGAGGACGTGTCTCCACAAAGTGAAGACACGTCCACTCATGGGACGTGTCCCTTGAGCACGTGGGCTTCATAACAATTGAAGCCATTTGTTGTTAACAAAAACTAATATGAGAGTTTTCAACAATCATGAATTTGATTTAACCATTTTCCAAATTTTGATCATCTTCAGAAATTCGAAATCTTATTTGATGAATTTATATTTTAAGAGCAGTTTGGTTAAATATAAATGATGATGATGCATGAATGCAATCATCATTTATATCTGACCAAAGCTATCTTAAATCAACAATAAGAATCACTAAAAACTGATATTAGTGATAACGAGTATTGACTTTATGACAACATTCAAATTAATACATGAAATATCATAATATTGAGAGCAATACACCATAGCTAAAGCATCATGATAGTTAGCTCTATAGTTCATTGAATTCAAAATACCTTAACATCATTAATGATTATTCCAAGACATTCCTATAGTCAATCATATTAGAAATTTTCTAGAAATGGTTGCAAACCGCAATCTCAAGAATGGTTGTCCTTGTATTGTGAAAGCATGGGTGGGTCCTTGTCCATCCATCTTGGGGTGGCATACTTGAGAAGACCCTCAAGCCTAGGAGCACTCATATGCCTCCTGGCCCACGAGCGCTTCATCTCGAGGGTCATGTACTTGAGAAGTCCCTCAAGCCTAGGAGCACTCATTCGCCTCCTGGCCCACAAACATGGCAGGATCTTAGGTCCACCCGTCCCTCAGTCCACCTTGGAGGTGCTCCATCCTCCTTGATCAAGCCGAGGAGCACTCATTTGCCTCCCAACCCACGAGGGCTCCATCTCAGGGTGGTGTGCTTGATAAGATGCATGAAGACTGCCTTCCTCAACAAGCCTAGGAGCACTCATACGCCTCCTGGCCCACGAGCACTCCATCTCGGGGGTGGCATACTTGATGAAGGAAAGGCCGATACTTCATCTCTCATGAACTCGGAAGGTTGATCACTCTCCCTATTTGCAAAACACTTATCTAAATTCAAAATAGATTGCTAAAGCAATCTACTATATTAATTGGTAATCAAATATCATTATGCCATTATAATACATATATATATATATATATTCCTAATTTATATATTTTAAAACTTACTTCCCAATAATATCCTTACTAAAAACAATATTTATTTCCAATAGATCTCTTATATTCCAATTTCTTATTTTTCCTTCTATCCAATCCACTTGACGCTTCTTAAATGAATTGATCTTCCCTTTTATATCTTCCAATTTGAGGGAGTCACTCCCTTTCACATTAGGAGTCACAACTTTTCATCGCAACTATTGCCCTTATATCTCCAATAGACTCAAACCTTCATTCTTTGCCCTCTGTCCTTTTTAATTAAATGTAATTTAGTCTTATATTTTTTTTGTAAGAGGAATCGTAGGTGCAAGATAATAACCCTCAATTTAGTTGACATGCACCACCTTTTAGATATCAATATACTTTAACAAGGGACCCACCATTTGTTTATTAATCTCAGAAATGTATGTCCAATGATCAACACCTGCGGCTCATATTTTGAATGCTGCGATCTGTATCTGTGGTGGGGGCATGACAGTCCGCCCTTCCCAAAATTGCTTGCCCTCAAGCAATGCTAGTTTTAGGTTGTCAATGAATCGTTTTGCAAATACCAAGATTCCAATTCAATTTTAGAGATTTATAATCCCTAGATCCTCCTTTTGATGTAATTGGTTTCTACTGCGATACTCTGATATAATTATGAATTGGGAATTCTTGCTAGGCTGCCAATATAGCTTTTAATATCATAAGGTTGATACCATCATCTAATGTGTGAGGACAATTTATTGTCTCGTATTCTTTATTGGTATTGCCTAATAACTTTCAATAGCAAAACCAAGAGTTGGTAACTGGAAAGGTTCGTAGTTTAAGACAAGTTTTCTCTCATCCTCAAAGAGAAGAAACAAAAAGAAATCTTGTAGCCCTACAATTCTTTCTAATCAATGACAATCGTAATTCTTTAGTGGGATGTCTTAGGCTTTATCCATGGCAAGTCTTATCCGTAGATGTGTTTGAGATTCTTTTAGCCTTGAATTTGAGGCTGTTGTTGATTGTAATCACTAATGAGATAATCAATCTTGATTAGAGAGCTTAGCTATCGTCACTTAGTTGAAGTTTGGGGTGCCACTATCACACTTGTCTTGACATCACCTAAAATATGTCGGACACTAATAAATCTAAATCCATCTTTGTATCTTAGTTATGCCTAAGTTTCCATGACAATTAGTAATGGCAATATATGGGTTTCCATTAGATGTTATTTGTAGAGTTGTTAGAGAATGATTGATTGTTCCTTCATTGGGAATCTTATGAGCTCATAACTTGTAATCAGAAGGACATGTAGGTCTCATAGGCTTGGTCTAAAATTCCTAGGCATATACTTATTTTTTTTATCCTCGTGCTGGCAGGATCAAAGCTCTAATACCAATTGTAATGTCCCCTTTTGGGACATTCCTAAATTTAGGCTTGCAAAACAATAAGAACCACTAAAAAATGATATTAGTAATAATGAGTATCAACTTTACAACAACATTGAAATTAATACATAAAATATCATAATATTGAGAGCAATACACCATAGCTAAAACATCATGATAGTTAGCTCTATAGTTAATTGAATTCAAAATATTTTAACATCATTAATGGTTATTCCAAGACATATTCCTATAGTCAATCATATTAGAAATTTTCTAGAAATGTTTGCAAACCGCAATCTCAAGGATGGTTGTCCTTGTATTGCGAGAGCATGAGTGGGTCCTTGTCCATCCATCTTGGGGTGGCGTACTTGAGAAGACCCTCAAGCTCAGGAGCACTCATACACCTCCTAGCCCATGAGTGCTTCATCTCATGGGTGGCGTACTTGAGAAGTCCCTCAAGCCCAAGAGCACTCATCTGCCTTCCGACCCACAAACATGGCAAGATCTCACATCCACTCCATCCCTCAGTCCACCTTGGAGGCGCTCCACCCTCCTTGATCAAGCTTAGGAGCACTCTTTTGCCTGCCAACCCACAAGCGCTCCATCTCGGGGTGGTGTGCTTGATAAGATGCATGAAGACTTCCTTCCTCAGCAAGCCCGGGAGCACTCATATGCCTCCTTGCCCACAAGCGCTCTATCTCGGGGGTGGCGTACTTGTTGAAGGAAAGGCTGATACTTCATCTCTCATGAACTCGAAAGGTTGATTAGTCTACCTATTTGCAAAACACTTTTATAAATTCAAAATAGAGTGCTAAAGCAATATACTATATTAATTGGTGATCAAATGTCATTATGCCATTATAATATATATATAGTTATTCCTAATTTATATATTTTAAAACTTACTTCCTAATAATATCCTTACTAAAAACAATATTTATTTCCAATAGATCTCTTATATTCCAATTTCTTATTTTTCCTTCTATCCAATCCATTTGATGCTTCTTAAATGAATCGATCTCCCCTTTTATATCTTCCAATTTGAGGGAGTCACACCCTTTCACATTAGGAGTCACAACTTTTCGTTGCAACTATTGCCCTTATATCTCCAATAGACACAAACCTTCATTCGCTGCCCTTTGTCCTTTTTAATTAAATATAATTTAGTCTTTTATTATTTCTTTTAGAGGAATCGTAGGTGTAAGAACATAACCCTCGATTTAGTTGACATGCACCACCTTTTAGATATCAATATGTTATCCCAAAATTTGAACTTGAAAATTTTCAAATTTTAGTGCATTCTCCTATATGCCCCTGAACCTGCCGAATCACAAAAACAATTAAATTTGAAAATTTGTAAGAGCTGGTATGAAATCCTTTGGTGGATTTGTTCATAACCTCATTTTGACCAATCTAGCCCCCTGCCAAGTTGCAAATGAGGCTAAAATTCAAGTTTCAGAGTGCTGGAGCTTAAAAGAATTATGGGTTCTACTTTGTGGTGTCTAATTATTCTGCTATCCAAATTTCGTGCAAAACGGAGCTGCTATGAGGAAATTATGGAGTTTTCTGTCTTCAGCTTGAAGTATGTTTTCCAAAAAGTTTCCAAATTATTCACGGAGTAAAGGCATTGTTGAGGGAAATAACTTTATTTATTTCCAATAGTGAAAAGTTTTTAATTCCATGGTGGCTTTATTAAAGCCAATTATTTATGTTGCTCTTTGTTATCTGGAGGCTTATAGGTTTCCAAACTCCAAATTTTCCCGATTAACATGGTTCTCAAGTTATAAAATTGCCCGACATCTCGACTCCTTTGTTGTTGGAGATTTTGGGGTTTTCAGAACCTGAGTCTTTGTTGGTATGGTAGAATGCGTAGATTATGATTTTAATCTGCAAATGTAAAAACAAACTACATGACCGTTGCTAGCACCTCTTCCCATCCCGCATCAAAATGGAGCTTCTAAAGAAGATACAAACGTCTAGTAAAGCATAACCAAAGTGGATTTTTGTCAAATATTATAATTCAAAATGCTTTGCTAGGCATGTATGCATAATGTGGAAACATAGACTTAGGGCATGGGTTGTTTGATAGGGAGGCCGCGCACATTCTAAGTCACAAATTCACTGTGAAGCCACTGATGCAAGTTGTGATCTGCACTTGTGAAGGAATATGCAAGATGCAAGACAATGGAATTATAATTTCAGAGATCCTTTGGTTGTTCGTAATACAAGTTCCACTTCAATATACCACGGCTAGGAAAGCATTTCATGCCCACTTCTTCATATGTCCCCGCTTTTGCGAGCATCGGAGATCGTAAGATTGGCTTCCCGTGAGACCCTCAGAGGTGATGGCGGTTAGAGGGTCGTTGGGCTCAGATTGGCGTTTTGATCAATTGGCTTTCGTTCGGGCTCATTCGGACGTTCTTGCAGAATTGCTATTTTTAGCAGTTCCTGGCAGGCAGTGTGGGACCCCTGCTATTTTTAGCAGTATGGCTGTGTCAGTATTCGGAATCACTTCAGGGTTCGTCAGCTTCAGACGGAACAGTAATCGGGTGATTAACGAGGAAGATATTAATATTTAGTTATATTGATTAAATATTAATTATTTAATGTTTATAATATAAAGTTATAATTTTAAATTATAACTTAAGTGATTCTCATAAAGGGGGCGCCCATCATCAAAAAGGGGCCAGTTAATAATTATAATTTATTATAATTATTTGACGGAGAACTATTGAAAGATTAAAAGATTAAAAGTTGAAATATTTAAAAATTCCCTATCTTTAAGGAAATCGCACTTTTGAGAAGAATAAAGAGTTTTGCCTTGGGAATTGGGCATTATGACATTTTTGAGAATTGAAAATTGATCAAGACTTCGTCAGAGAACGGAAGCTTTAGGGTTTCGGTCTCGAAACATTGGAGAACGAGCCATCTCCAGTGGGAGCGATTCAGAGGATGTGAAATAACATCTGATCTATTGCCAACACAGGGGTTTCTTCAGTCAGGAGGAATCACAGAGCTCCAGAGGTTATTTATTTTATAGAGCTTCAGCTATTTCATTTATTCAGAATACTTTCATTTACAGAGGCGTATCATATCTCAGAGATTAGGCAGTGAAGTCAGAGGAACGTGTTTCATATTTATTGCTGCTGTTTTTAAAAGGCCGTACTGCTGTACTTGGCCGTACTGTTGGAGGAAGCCGTACATATTGTTTTAAAAAAAGACGCCTTTCACTCAAGCATTCTATCATCTTTGGTGGAGGCGCTTAGGCATTTGGAACAAGCTGCAAACAACACGCTGAGGGAAAAAGGGTCATTTAAGGCTGCCGTACAGATCTGAAAAATCACCAGCTGCTGCAATAAACAGTACCAGGCCGTACTCTTATTTCTGAGCCATCACCTTCCTTCCAGAGCAAACCAACTTGGGTATTCATCATTTGTGTTCATCTACTGAGGCGCCAACCTTCAGAGAAACACTGCGTGGTATCTGGCAGAGGAGAGAGTGGGTTATCATTCAGCCGTACCATTCATTATTGCTGTATCAAAGAAAACCAGGTTCCAATATTTTATTGCTTTTTACTTGCATGTCTCTGGATCATTATTGTACTTGTTTCAGAAGATCAATAAATTACTTGGCTACCATATTAGCAATAGAATCTTCGTTTACAGAGATATATTATTTTATTTTGAATTTATTATTCAATCTATTGCAAAAATCGCAATTTACATTTGTTGCTCAAAAACCCAAAAATTACACAAAAACCTAAAACGTCAGAAAAATCAAACAAAACCGTCAGATTCGGAGAATAGGGGAAACTAGGGTTTCTACATTTGCACATCACGCTTTATTCCTGGTTGGTCGACAAAGAAAAATGAATTGCATAACTTATGGTGACAAAGGAACAGGGCATAGGATTATTATCAAATGGATTTCTTTTGGAAGTTGTTTGTGCGTGGATTGGCTTGGGAAACTTCTTCGTAGACTCTATGTGTTGCTTTTAAACAGGTATAGGGGAATTGAAGAAGGAACCTTTATTATGGATAAGTCGACTGGGAAATCAAGAGGATTTAGTTTTGTTGCATTCAAGCATATGAATGCGGCTCAAAAGGATTGAAGGCAAGTCAATATCACTTGAAGCATCTTGTATATAACACCCATTTGAATCTCAAATAGCCGTGTTTCTTCTTTATCTTATATGCCAATGGGGTTTGATAATGTTTCAATGAATCCAAGGTGAAGCCATGCTTTTAAAGGAATACTTTGTTTCTCATTCTTAGTGGATATATGGTAGGCCGATTGTCAATAGAAAGGCATTAGTAATGTTATAAATTTCGATGGTTTGAAGATGGTGAGAAGATAGCTATGAGGAGAATGCAGATAGGAGGGATACAATGGAAGACTATGGCCAAATAGGAATTTAAGATGGCGAATGGGTGTATAAACGAAGCCTATACATTGATTACAATTCCAAATTGATGTAAGTGGTTTTAAATTGGTGTTTGAGTAGATGAAAAGGTTGGACTTTTAATCGAAACATGTATAAATAATCTCCCAAATGAATGCCTCAAAAAGATGGTATCTCATCGAATGCAATAGTGTTCAGTGAGGGAGAAACCTGTCACCGATAACATGCTTGAAAGAAGCTTTTAATAAGTCATAATACATCACGGCTTTACACATGCCAGTTGTATTTGCTTGAAAATTATGGAGGTGACCTTTCTTATTGGTATTCTTGAGCAAGCTGCATATTCTGATAAATTGTGTGCCGAGAGTTGAATGCAAATGATGCCTTGACTTCTATTTCAGCGCAAATTAGTGCTCTTCAAGCACTTGAAGCATTGCTTATTGTGGGTGGAGCTTTGTGATTACTGGAGAAAGGAAGTTGATTTGATTTTGATTACTGCGGCAGTGCTATTTTATTTGATTGATGTTACAACGAATAGTGAGGTGTGGACAGATTAAATAGCTATTGCATGTGAGCTCCTATTTTCATGAAAGATTATTTCTTTAAATGAATCTAGCTTTTGGTAAAAAGAGGGGTATATATAAAGGAAATGATTCACTTTCCTTTCGCATTATTAAGGAAGCATACCAAAAGGCAGGTCAAGAAATCTACATCAGCAAACATGATACACCAATCGGTTAAAGGTGTTAGTGTTGTAGCGGCAAGAGATATTTTATCCTAAATATATTTTGCTCAAGGTAGGTCGGCCTTTATCTTTTATTAAATAAAATTTGTATTTTCTAGGTCGGCCCTAGAAAGAAGGCCGCCTAGCTTGGTACTTATAGAGGATAGAGTCCTCTCATTTATCATCAAGTTCATTCACTCTCCAATTCGTATCTTCTTCAGCAGCAACAGTAGTTCGTCTCCTAGCAGCAGATTTGATTCTAAAGGAAGTATCATCATTTGTGTTTCGCTTCAAAGAGAAGTGTCTCCATTCATTGTATTGGACTCGACCTTGTCTAGGGCCTTATTTTGTATGTAGTCTTCTGCATTTTTTCATCTGATATATAAGAGATCATTTTGTTGGGTTTTTCTCCCTCGAGTAGGAGGGTTTTCCCAGGGTAAATTGTTGTGTTCATTGATCTATGTGTTGTATTTCTGCTTGTTGACATTTCTGATCTAAAAACTAACATGGTATCAGAGCGGGTTTAAAAAAGATCTGATTAGATATGGCAAAAAGCAATGTCAAAAGAAGCGAAGTCTGTGGAAGGAGTTAGTGGGTGTTGTTTAGCACTGATGTCGAAGCTTCTGGGGTGTGCAAATACTCAATTAATGATGGAGACACCATCTATACAAAGGTTGTGAGTGAGTTTGGAGGTCGACATGGCTTGTGTTAAGAGCGTTGAGTGTTGAAGGTCTGGGACGTGAGGCTGATATGAACTTATGGTAGTCTGCAAGCAATTTCGAGCTTCATTATTGGTGCTTTGACGACACAAAAATGAACAAAAGCTTTTGGCAGAGTTTTCTGATGGTAGCATCATGTTCCAGTTTGGAGTATTTCCTGAATCGGAACAAGTTTCTTAGATTCTTCAACAGACGGAAATTTGTGAGATCGATGGGAAGCCTATGAAGAATTCAGGGGTGGAGACATTTGCATTGACGAAGGTTGATAAATTGGAAGGAAATACAAAAAATTCAGGGTAAAGATTTTGTTAAGGATATTAATATGTCGATGGAGAGAGAGAAGTGCCTTGATGGATCTAATTCAAAGAGAATGAAGGCATGGCATTAGTTTTTTTTTCATGTTAGTACTGAGTTTGGGCTTAATACTCCTCCCAAGGTGGCCCCTAGCCATTGGTTATTGATTGCAGGTGTTATATTGAAGATTGGGTGATTATCAATGAAGGTACGAATTTTTGAAACAAATCACCCTTGTTTTCTAGTGCCAGATTTGTTACTGGGTTGCCTGTAGGTTGTCATCAGCTCTGGAAATTGGTTCCTTCTTGCTTTTATGAGGTTAAATTGAAGACCTAGGCAAATAGTTGATGATGGTTATTGCTGGGTGGTGCTTTCATGGAATGGTCTAGACATATGAGGGTCTTTCCATGGCTGTCAGGTCTTACAATTTATGACAGCAGACCTGCAACAAATATTGCATTTCATTTCGGACCTGAAAATTGCATCTCTTTGTCTATTTGTGGCTATATAGCAATGCTGAGTTGATATTGGGTTGATTTGCGACTTTGGTGGTGGTCCTTGGTGAGGCTGGAGGGTGCATTGGGGGTGTCATCCTATTACAGACCTATTTCATGTTCAGAAGTGTATAGCAGACCTAATCACAGTTATAGCAGTCAGTTTACGAGGTACTGGAGGTGTTGTTTCAAGGGTGCAACTTCAATTTAGACCATTGTCAAGAGGCAAATGATGCTATTGGAAGCATTCAGATTGTTGCCTCCTCCTATGCAGAGGATAAGGTCATCAATCTGTATAATGAAAAATGTGCTACTCCCATGAAAAGTGGAGTCAAGCAGGGAATTATAGCAGGATATGGTTGTCAAGAGGAGAAAAATGGCTGCAACTGAATCAACAAAGATAAGTTCTATTATTCCTTTAATTGTTCTATCTAATGATATTTTCCAGATGACTACATGCTTCATTTGCATCGGGGTAGTTTTGATTTTATGAACTATTATTAATCTCTTTAAAATGCAGGATGGATCGAGGAGCAAAAGGATGTTGGATTATTTGAAGATATATTGAAGACCTCATTATTTGAGGTGATGATTCTTGGAGATTAGTCAGTGAGAAGCAAGAAGCTCCTATGGATATGGATTCATCCCTCGATTACACTCCTGCCATTCAGAGGGAGTTAAATTCCGAGAATTCAAGAGACAAGTTGAGATCATGTCCAGGAAGAGGACTAAGGTTCTGAGATCCATCAATGGAGGGGAGTTCACTTTCAGAGGATTTTTTTGTGATCTTTGTGTTGAGGCAGGGATCAAGAGGGAGTTTTGTGACTCGTTGAGAAGAAGTGAAGGTGTCAGCTAAGTGGGTGGCAGTGTTGCAAGGCCAGGTGCTAAAGTCCTTGGAAGACCTCTTCAGTTGCAGAGAACAAAATTGCACAAGACAGTCGTTGGTAGCTCCACAAACCTATTTAGAATAGGGTGATCTGGGATGAGGTCGAGAAGGACAATCCTGAACTCTCACAAGTCAGTAGTGTCGGAAGTGTGCATTGAAAACCGTTCCTCTAAGGCAAGCATTGTAGGCAATCTTGGATGAGGTCAGGAGGTTGATGCAAGTACTTGGAGCTTCAAAGGGAGTCACATCATCATGAAGATTTCTTGTAATGTATATTTCTCTGAGACGGAGAAATATGAGGTGAAAGCCCTTGTAATGCATATTTCTTTGAGACGGAGAAATATGAGGTGAAAGCCCTTGTAGTGTATATTTCTCTGAGATAGAGAAATATGAGGTGCGAACCTTTGTTCATCTCTGAGACTGAGATGAGACATCATATTGAGAGACTCCATGACAACATCACTTTGAGAGACTCCGTGATGAACCCTTGTACATCTCTGAGACTGAGATGTGTTTCTTTCCATACATGGGAGTAGCCATTGTGGACGTCATGTTGAGAGACTCCATGACGACATCACGTTGAGAGACTTCGTGATGAACCCTTGTACATGTCTGAGACTGATATGTGTTTCTTTCCACACATAGGAGTAGCCATTGTGGACATCATGTTGAGAGACTCCATGCCGACTTCACGTTGAGAGACCCCATGATGAAATCTTGTACATCTCTGATACTGAGATGTGTTTCTTTCCACACGTGGGAGTAGCCATTGTGGACGTCATGTTGAGAGACTTCATGATGACATCACGTTGAGAGACTTCGTGATGAATCCAGTTACATCTCTGAGACTGAGATGTGTTTTCCACAAATGGGTGTAGCCATTGTGGACATCATGTTGAGAGACTCCATGATGAACTCTTGTACATCTCTGAGACTAAGATGTGGTTTTCCACAAATGGGTGTAGCCATTGTGGGTGCCATGTTGAGAGACTCCATGATGAGGATATTTAGAAAATACCTCCCTAGCTAAGAGGGAGTGTTAGTGTTGTAGCAGCAGGAGATATTTTTTCCTAAATATATTTTGCTCAAGGCAGGTCGACCTTTTATCTTTTGTTAAATAAAATTTGTATTTTCTAGGTCGGCCCTAGAAAGGAGGCCGCCTAGCTTGGTACTTATAGAGGATAGAGTCCTCTCATTTATCACCAAGTTCATTCACTCTCCAATTCGTATCTTCTTTAGCAGCAACAACAGTTCGCCTCCTAGCAGCAGATTTGATTCTAAAGGAAGTATCATCATTTGTGTTTCGCTTCAAGGAGAAGTGTCTCCATTCATTGTATTAGACTTGGCCTTGTCTAGGGCCTGATTTTGTATGTAGTCTTCTGCATTTTTTCATTTGATATATAAGAGATCATTTTGCTGGGTTTTTCTCCCTCGAGTAGGAGGGTTTTCCCAGGGTAAATTGTTGTGTTCATTGATCTATGTGTTGTATTTCTGCTTGTTGACTTTCTGATCTAAAAACTAACAAAAGGGAGTTGAAGAGTCTATTCGATAATAAAAGAAAAATCGAATTCAAGAAGCGGTTACAAGCAGCAAGTAGAGGGATGCGAAAGGTTTCTTTAAAAATAATGAAATTGCAATTGGAATTAAAGGAAATAGTTCTATAACTGAAAAGTCACCCGTAGAAGTCAAGGGAGGTGCTATTTATTGTGAATTTCATTTGAAGAAGGGGATCTTTTTCAAGCTAGTCGGGAATAGGGGAGCAGCTAAGTTTTCTTTTCAACACAGTTTTGTCGTACATGGGTGTTGAATCTTTGAACTCACATTTTGGCGTTGGAGAAATAAAGGAGATATTTTTGACTTGTGCATTTGTTAATGTTTTCTTTGATTACAAATGAACTTTGAGTCTTTGTAATTATTCTTCAATGTTTATCTGTTATATCAGGCTGTGCATGTGTTTATTCTTGAAGCTTTGAATTCAGATTAACTCATTTGTTGAGAGAGAGTCTACTGTTCATTCTTTTCCTGAATATAATTTGTGGGTGTCAGATAAGTGGACTATGTGTCATTTGTTTGCATTCACATCACTCTAAGTTTAATCCATCACATCTATTTTCATGGTTATGGGTAGGTGTTAGTTGCCTTTTCTAATTTCCAGTTAAAAGCATACCCTATGTTTTCATTCATTGCATAGCATTCGAAGGTAGCTGCGCCTTGTAAAATAAGCAGAGAGCACTTGTGAATACCATTGCAAGTGACTCAACTGTTGGTCAGATTGTCATTGATATGGGTAAGAGAGTATAAATTGAAGTGACAAATCTGTTAACCAACACAATATACTTTAACAAGGGACCCACCATTTGTTTATTAATCTCATAAATGTATGTCTAGTGATCAACACCTGCGGCTCATATTCTGAATGTTGCGATTTGTATCTGTGGCGGGGGCATGATATATCCACTAGTGGGTATTTTCTTGTTGACATCTCTTGCCCAATCTAAATCCACAAACATCCACTAAATATCAGTGTTCCACGGGCCTGGGGATCTGAAACTGGGGACGCCCGTGACGCCGGAGACTCGGGACAAAGGGCCTAAGTTTGGGGACGGCAGGGGGGATGGCAGTGGGGGGGTGGCGGGGTGGTGGTGCTGATATAGTTATACATATACTTATAGTACTTGAAAAACTAGTTTTGAAAAGATGTATAACAGTATAATAGTATAAGAATTACATTTCAAATGAAACTATAGGAAATTACTCAAATTAGTAAAATTATAACATAGCAAAATTTGAAATACTAAATCTAAATACAAAGATATCTTGAATGCTAATTGCTAAATAAAATTTGACAAATGAAATTGTTAAATTGGAGATTTCTATTATATTGAAAATATGAATATCTGATGTCATATGAGATATCACAAAGTCTATAAAGATGA
>VDFB02073425.1:0-14802 GCA_007258455.2 Sequoia sempervirens
AGGACAACTCAGAAAGACCTGTCAGTCTTGAGGAAAGGAATGATGAAGTCCAGATTGGTGCATGTGGTAGGGTTTCCTCCTACAATCCAATGCTATGAGTTGATTTTAGAGTGTCCCCGGCAGTACAACTTTGATACACAGAGGGTTGTCAGCACTGAGGGAAGGGTCTTGGCAAATTTTAGTCCTGTTTCTATTGCCCAAGCTTTTGACATGCATGATTTTCCTTCTATGTGTGCTTTGAACATGGACTTGGCTAAGACATACTATGAGAATGAGCCAATCAAAGCTCAGCAAATGATTAATGCTTGTTTGGAGAAGCCAAAGTAGCACTATTCCAAACTGCCCAAGCAGTTGCATAGAGTTAAATTCAGATCAGATATCTATGATGCAATCAGGTCAGACATTTATGATGCTATAACATTTTTGAGCAGAGTGGCAGGTTTGAAGACCATTGGAGTGTTAGAGAGTTGGATGGTCCATGTGAACAGCAAAATTGAACAAGGAACCGACTATCATTGGGCGAGGCTTATTAGTTCTGAAATTGATAAACAACTGAGGAACATCCTAGAAACCAAGAGGTTCACCATGTCCTCTTATGTGATATATGTGTTAGCCACATTCTACCCATACAAGGGTCTGAATCCAAAGGGAACATTTGGGTAGGACATAGTCTACAAAGTATACCCAGAGTTGCACCTAGGACACAGAGATTACAAAAGAGCTAATGATGCATTCACAATGCATATCACTAGGATGCTTCAGAATGCCGAGCATGTGAGACTGTCAGATGGAGCAAAGGGGTTGATAAAGAATTATGCGGCCTGGTTCATTCAGTTTCCCGCTTTCTCTTATATTAGAATTGATGGATGTGCGGCTGCTCCATACAGGTTACCTCGGTACCTTACTGATCATATTTTGTTACTCGAATTGGTGAGACGAATATGTGAATTTGATGCAATTGTCAAAAAGGAAAAGCATAAAATAGGCTTTGGCGGGGATTTGCCTCTTGGAATTGGTGTAGCAGAAGTGTGCCCTTCCATTAAATCAGCACAAGCAGTGGGTGATGTGTTGGTGGCCCATGGTTTCTCTTTCCATTCCAAAAGAACAAACTTTGATATTACTGGGGAAGCACAGAAGAAGGCCACCAGGGAGTACTGTCATAAGGATGACCTAGATGACTATTGGGCCAACATCAAAGATGATTTTGAAGCAAGAAAGAAAAGGTACTCTAGGCTTCCTGTTGATGCAATTAGACAATACAATGTCAAGCTAATCCCAGATCAACTCGAGGATGATGGAAACCTGGTACAAGATCATGCCTATGAATCTGTTAAGGATAGGTCAATCAGAGAAATCAACTAGAACGAGGATGAAGTCACAGAGTTGGAGGACCTAATGGCCCCTGTCATGAAATTTACTTCTTCATGGCTAAAGCATAAGATTTGGGAGTTGGAGAGTGAGAAGGTACCATGTACCTTCAATTTAATGGGAAATCTTAACCCAATGTCTACTTCAGAGGAATCCGGAGAAGATGACCCCAAAGGGAAAACCAAAAAGAGCTCACCTTTCAAAATAAAGATTAGAGGCCCTAAGGAAAGTGAGCCAGAACCAAAGAGAAAGCTAAAAGGAAAGAAAAGAAGTAGAGCTTTGAAGATTGTCAGGTCCTCTGATGAGGAAGAGTTGGAAAAAGCAGAAGAAGAGGATTCTCCTCCGCCACCAAAGAAGACCAGAACAACCAGGGCTTCAAAGAAGAAGGTTCAGGATACATCAAAGGATGAGCCTCTTATTGTTGATATAGAGAGTTCAGGAGAGAAGACAAAAGTCTACATGAGAAGATCAAGGACTCCATCCCCTAAGGAGCCAATGTAAAAGATGGACTCTTCCCCAAAATTACCAACCGCGGAGCCATGCAAGGATGCTTCTCCTCCACCAAGTGTGCATGAGTCAAAGATCCTTGAGGAGCATGAGACTAGTCCAGAGGCAGAACCTTTCAAGGAGGGAGCACTCTTTGATGAGGCGGCTGAGCTCGAAGTTGAAGAGGTGGGAAAGCATCCGTCTCCATTAGTGCAGTATGAAGATTCCCTAGAGAATAGCAAAGGAAATGGATCGCCTGGGAAGGAAGAAGACATCCCTGTTATAGTCCCATCACCTGTAGAAGAGGATGAACCTAAGATAGGTGACCAAGGTGGGCAGTCTCCTGAGAAAGGAAAGGATGAAACGTCAGAAAAACAACAGGAAGAGGAAAAAACTAATGAAATCCGGGTAGAGCCTGCTGTCTCGGATTGGCTTGAAAAGGAAATGACCAGGAAGAAACAAGTGGTGGTTGAAGACACTCCCTTGGATTGGGATGAAATGTTGTCCAAGATCGGCAAAGGGAAGAAGAGGAGGGCTGCTAAAGTGGTTTCAAAGATAGAGAGGGATGAGGTAAATAATAGAGTAATCGACATTTCCACCTTGGCTGCAGACAAGACAAGAGAAGATGTCACCGGTGAAGATTACAATGTGTAGACTATTAACCTTGGGCCAGCATCTATGGAGCAGGATATAGAAGAGTATGAATGGTCTAGCACTGTGATCATTGGCAGATTGAGAAAGGAGACTCAGACCAAGCACGAGCTGAGAAAGGAGAATGAAAGACTTAGGAAATGCTTGGAAGAGGTGATGAAACCCTTGCAATCTCTTCACCCATCTTCTTCTGCCACTCTTGGCTTTCTGCCCAAGGAAACTATCTCCGAGATTGAAAAGATGAAGGCCTCTGCTCAAACTGTAATGAATTGGTTAAAGGATGTGCGGGAGAAAGGAGATAATGCAATCAAAGATATCCTTTCCATTGGGAAAGATGCAGTCAGAGCTAAGGAATTATTGGAGCATGTGCTATCCCAGGATAAGGAAGACCTTGACTTTCTACTGCATAAATCCAAGGTCATCATAGAATATGGTAAAGATCAGTTGGTTACCGATGGGATCCTTCCTTCCTCTAGACTAAATGAACCTTGGGAATGGTTTGAGGCTCTGCAAATTCGGCAAAAGGCCATGAGGAAGCTACATAAGTGAAAGAAACAGATAGATGGTGACTTGACTGGGGTCTATGAGGGATGCATTGCATTTTTTGAGGTCATGACTGGCAGGAGAAAGATTGTCTTCTAAGTATCCGAAGTCTAGAAAAATCGAGGGAATGGTGGCATGAATTCTATGCCCGTGATTCGAGAATGTTATAACCGCCACCACCAGATGATGCGCTGAACCCACTTGGCGAATGGATAAATATCAAGCCAACAAGGATGAATGGGATAAGACTGTTAAACAGTCAAAAGAGGAGATTGATTCCATTAAATGTAGACTTAAGATCTTGCCTTCGCCACCTGTTGCTAAGCTGGATGGGACATTTTTGAGGGTTCAAGACCATAATAAGGATAAGGGAGGCAGTATTTAATGCCATATTGGGATTTGTGCTTCCCTATTATCATAGGGCATGTATTGATCTGGGCTGCATTGGGGACTCTGTCTAGGCCGACCTTGATGATGTATCAGCATTTAATGTGTGCCTTATTTGAATTCTGGGCCAACTCTTGTTTTGGCAGCTTGTTTTATTTTAAATGTTTGCCTGGGCCGACATGTCTTGAGAATTTGCTTTAAAGGGCATTCTTGCCTCATTGTAAGGGTTCGCTAGAAAGTAATAGAGATAAGTAAGAGCAGAAAGAGCTAGAGTATTTTGTAGTAGAAGTAATAGTCAGTTTCTTGAAGCAAGCATTGTAAACAAACAGTGGAATTGTTGCAACATTTTGGTGATCTAATACAATTGAAGACATTGTATTTTCCTTGTGCAATCTCTGTGCTATTTCATCTTGCATGGTTCCTATTGTTCTATCTTTCAAATTGCTTGAATATTTAGGGTTTAGTGTTTAGAAATAAATTAGTTTTAGTTTGGTGGATGATGTTCATGATTTCATGTTTGGAATAATGAAGCGCATCTCTCCGGGTCTATACTTTCACATTCTTCTCAAAGAAAATAGTACGCACACCTTATCTATGCTTCTAGATTTTGTCAAAAGGTTTGAACACCTTGTCTATGCTTTCACATTGTCCAATAAGGATACCAACAAAGGTTGAGAAAAATTCTTTACACCTACCTCCACTAGCATCTGCTGGATCCAACAAATCATGAGGAAGCATGATGAAAAGCGGTGTGGCCCATCTCATTGGTGTTTATGTTGTATTCATATAGTTGTGGTTTCTCTTCCTAGTCAGGATTCCATTTGTAGACTGAAAATATAAGCTCTGGTTCTTTTTTCGTATTTATCTAATAGAACATTTATGATTTCAAAGCAAATTGGGTGACAAAAGTCTTGTGGAGCACACATTGTTTTACCCCAACAAAGATTTCAACCTCTTTGCTATTTAGACAATCGATCCTATTACATCATTTTAAAGTGTTTTATGGTTGGTGGGTATTTTGAATCGCGGTTGTTGAATAAATTACCAAAGGTTACATTGCTAATTTATTAGCTTCCATCTTGTGTATCTTACATGTGCTTAAGTTGATTGTGGATGAATGACTATGACCATATATTTACATGTGCTTAAGTTCGATTGTGGATGAATGTCTATGATTTGAAAATCCATATACCTTAGAAGATTGCACCGTTCTTGTGATATTGCATTGTGGGTTGATCAAGAATTGGTTATTGAGATTGGTCCATTCCAGATATCTATTATTTGATTGTTCATTCTAGGAATAGTTTAGATCTTATCATATTCTTGCACCCTTACTTTTGCTATTTCTTTATTATCTAGTTAGATTTAGGATTTGAGATCAAATTGTAAACAAAATTTGATAAGTGGGAAGATACAGTTTGCTTGTAGTAAGGTCCGATTGTGATTACCAGCATTTTCACATATTGTCTGAGTTGTTTATGCATTGTCATGACCTGACACCCGAGAGACCTTGGGGTGATTTTCAGTAACTTATTGTTGAAGATTACCTTTCAAGAGATAGGATATTGTATTATGCGAGTTGTTGCTATGTAGAAACACCTGGCTGAAGTCACTACAAGAAAAAACAACTACAGTAAGTAAAATACAAAATAGGCTACAAGACAAAATAGGGAAAAGTACAAAACAACCTATTTTAAAATGTGAAATATTGGGTGTAGGTGAAACCCTAAGTTGTAACCAATTTGGGCCACACACTATAATTAAATCTTGGCCATTCATTTCACTTTTGGAAAACTATAAATAGGGGCTTGCTCCTCATTTTTAAGGTGGTGATGAATTGTTGTAAGAGGCATATTGCAGCAATAGAAGGAGGCATTTCATTGTTTTATGGGTGTTTTCTTTAAACTTGCTCATTGTGCATGCATGATTCAACCTCCATGGTAGATTTAACTTGTAGTTTCTTGGATGTATTTAATGGTGGTTCTTGCTATGGTATTTGATGAATTTCTAGCTCATAATTTTGGCACTTCATGAAAAATTGATGTGTAAATTTAGCCTAGGCTTGTTTGTTTCATTGTTTCAACTTAGTTCAACTATGTGTCCATGAAGTGAATGCACAATCTGAAAATTAGTACACCTTAGGAGATTGTACTGGTTTTGTGTAGCTATAGGTTTCTCTTGGTCAAGCAAAAATTATTTTAAGGAAGTTTTTCTACTATAGCATCCCCCATTATTATTGTTCATTCATACCTTATATTTAGAACAACCCTCTCAACCTTTTTCTATTTTTCTATTTCTTTCAGTCCTTTGTTAGAGTAGGATTCCAAGCACCATCACAATGCCAAACTTGGTGATTAAGGTGAGTTTCAGCTTGCTATTTTGAGTGAGCAACCACTATTCATTCACTTCTAGCACCTTGAAACTCCATTTGTAGACCCAACTTCCCATGCTTTGTAAACCATAAAGGCCACCCTGTGATTACCAACAAATCACATCAACCATCTGAATTATTTGAAGCATTGTCATGACCTGACACCCGAGAGACCTTGGGGTAGTAATCTGGAACTTGTTTGTATATTTTTACCTTTCAAGAGAGGTAGCATACTTGTGTGTTGCTTGTGTTGAGAAGGTACAAAAACACCCATCAACAATTACATAAAGTCACCTACAAGTCAGAATTCAATGTTTCAGACTCAGAGTCAGAAAGGAGATAAGCTACAAGAGAACACTAGAGGATATCATAGTTTCATATCAAACTTGATACTAGGACTAAATCTCCATGTGTGGCGTATGAGTCCTAGTATATCAGTTTTTTAGAATTTTTCTATAGATCTTGGTTTAGTAGTTGTAGATTTTGGTTTCAACCTGAAATGCTAAACTAGGACTAAATCACTCCTACTAGTGTATGAGTTCCAATGTGCTTTAAAATTTAGAATTTTTGAATTTCAGACCTTATTTCAAGCATATTTAGCTTTCCAACTGCACCTCTATTTATCTCTAGTTTGCTATTCTGATTTGAGTTGATTTTCTAAGTCATATAGTTAGGTTTTGCATGTTACTTTTATTTATTGACTTTCTAAGCCTTTGTTTGGTGATGAACCCCCCTTTTGTCTTTAATCACACCCTAGGAGACCTTATAGTAGATCATTTTTCTCAATTGCACCATTATATTGAGATCTCTAAAGTTTCCTTGAACGAAATAGAGAGAAATAGGAGAACCCATCTTATGTGTTCCATTTCCTAAAAGGTGGAACACCACCTTCCTCCTTATTTTCCTTTGTTTCATTTTGGTGAACCTAGAATATCATCATTCATGTAGGATCATCCTAGTTCTACACACGGTGGGGTAAAGAATTAGATACCCCTATCCTAGTGGCACATTTGTCGTTATCCCTTTAGCTAGTTATCTGCCTTTTGTACATGATGAACAAGATTGGGATACAAATGACCTACTAATAGGTTGACTAGCATCTGTTGCAAGTATGATTTTTTTTCAATTGATGTCAACTGGTTAACTAGTTTCTAACTATTTGCTATTGTCATTGATGTCATGGATACTTTTTATTGGCCATATATGTAAATAATATTGAGAAAATTGTAATAAAGAATGGTTATAGGGTATGTGCAGGATCATAATGGGCCAAAAAGTGGAAATATGATGGGTATTTGTAAGGTATGTGGCTGACGACTTTTTTTGAATCCAAAATTGATGAAATGAAAAGGGTTTTCAAAGGAGATTCTCAGCTTTCCACCAATATAAATTATGCTTTACTTTGAATTTAATAAATAATTATTATTCATTTTTTATTTGAATTATGACTAAAGTCTTGATTGATAAGCTAATTGAAAAACATCTATAGCTTTCAAATGGTATCACATTTTTTGAATCCAAAACATGCATCACATTCTATGCTTCACATACTATAGGATTAAAAAAATAAAAATTGAATTTCATGAAGTTTTGACCAAGTTAAGGTAGTCAGACATACGAGTTTTTATATTTTTTAAAAGATCTAATAAAAAATTCATAATTAATTATTTACTTGGAAAAAAATTACAAAAAAATATGCATCACATCTGGACATGAGTCCTCTACTTATGTCTAAAATATTATGAAAAAATATTATCATTTTATTGTGGTTAGGGATGATTGAGACACCCTACGCCTATGACCCACAGCGAGTTAAAAGTACTACTGCATTGAAATTTCAAATTTTCACCAAATAGATTTTTTAAAAAAAATAAAATAAACCTAGTAGTTTAGAAACTACATTCAATTTTCTATAGATTCTATTCTTACATATTTTGGAAATAATATAGATAACTTATTCAAATTTTTATGTCAAGTTGCCTAAGTCTGTGTTGCACTCTAAAATTTTGCCATAAAGGGGCCTTTTTTTCTCCATGATGATCCTGCACATACCCTATAGGTATTGTGTGGGTATGTCTTGAGGATCTCAATGAACAAAAGGAAGTGGCAATATTATGGGTATTTGTAGCAGGGTATGTGGCTAACAACTTTGTTACATCCAAGAATTGATGAAACAAAAGGGTTTTAGAGATTCTCAGCTTTCCACCAATATAAATTATGCTTTAATTTCAATTTAATAAATAATTATTATTGATTTTCTATTAGAATTATGACTAAAGTCCTGATCGATAGGCTGATTGAAAAACATCTATAAATTTCAAATGGTATCACATTTTTTGAATCTAAAACATGTGACACATTCTATGCTTCACATACTATAAGATTAAAAAGAAAAATTAAATTTCATGAATTTTTGACCAAGTTAAGGTGGAGTGGTTAGACATACGAGTTTTTATATTTTTTAAAAGTTGTAATAAAAATCAGAATTAATTATTTACTTGGAAAAAAAAATTACAAAAAATATGCATCACATCAAACATGGGTCCTCTACTTACATATAAAATCTTATAAAAAATCTTATAATTTTATTATGGTTAAGAGATTGTTAAAACAGGACACCTACTTCTTATTTTTCACAGAACTTTAAATTATCTTGCATTGAAATTTCAAATTTTCGCCAAATAGATTTTATTTATTTTTAAATAAACCTAGTATTTTAGAAACTACATTAAATTTTCTACAAATTCTATTCTTACATATTTTTGAAATAATATAGATAACTTATTCAGAATTTTTTACACATCAAGTTGCCTAACACTAATTTTTCTGAATTTTTTGCCACTTAAGGGCCTATTTTTTCCTGATGATCTTGCACATACCATGTATGTGTTTGCTCTGGGTTTTTCTCTAGGATTTGTTGGTATGTTAGTGAGGATTTTAGGTATTCATTATGGTTGTTGGAAGAAACTATATCCAAATTTTGGGCTTTTGGATCATTGTACAGTGTGATTTATGTTCACTAGTTGTGAATTGTGCTTTTCTATGTATCTGGCTAAGGTCCAAGAGAAATGTTGTTGCTCTAGATTTATTCTTGTTTGAGACTTATGACTTGTGGTTCTTAGGATAATTTTTTGAGTTTGTGTTCAAGTTAATTTTGTTATCTAGAGAGATTGGATCATGCTAAGGTTGTGTGTGCTTAATTGATTTATGTTTTTTACATTGGTTTGGCCAACCTTGTGTTTAACAATACTTACGAAGTTATGGAAGTGTAATCAGGCATGTTGAGACTTATTTAGATCCTCATTAAGAGTGTGTTTTTGGGTTTCCCTCATTCTAATTCCATCATAGAATGTTTTGGTTTTGACCTAATTTGAATTTGTAAATGCAAATGGTGTGTGGCCAACTTTGAATGAGTTTCAAAGTTAAAGATGGTATAAATAGAGGTTGAAATGTAGAGTGGATGAATGCAAGAAATATATGTGTGAGATAGATGTGAAATACTATTTATGTGATGTGAGGTTAAGTGGATCAATGTGAAATCTAATTGTGATTTTCTGGAAGCAATAAGCTAAAGGTTTACTCTATCATTCAAGCATGTCTGCAAGTGTGTAAGTAAATTTTGGTGGAAATCTCCATTGCATTGAGATTTTCTTTCTGTAATAAATCCTTCCTATATTCTTTGTAATTTTGTGGTAGTGAGCCCTCTAAGTGGTTAACCCTTGTTGGACAGTGAGTTCTAATTTGGATAGTGAGTCCTATTTTGGCAGTGAGCCTTCTCTAGCAATGAGCCTTTGTATTCAATTTTGATATTCACTATATTGTGAGCTAATCCTCACCATGGTTTTTCCCTTATTGGGTTTTCCACGTAAATCTAGTATTATTGTGTGTGTGATGTTTTTTAGTTTCTGCATTTTCACTTAATGGTTAATCACATTAGCAGAGTAAAGGATTTGTGAGTGATAATTGAACTAATCTCTAGTGGAAGTTCTTGAAGATTAATTTTTTTTACAGCTAATTCATCCCTCCTCTCAATTGTCTTGCTCAAAAATTGGTATCAGACGTTTGTTCCTTGGAGAAGATATTAACCACTTTAGAAAGGTCTAGGATGATGAGAAAGATCACTATTGAGTGTCCTAGGTTTGATGGAACTAACTCTTCCCTCTAAAAAATAAAGATGGAAGGATATCTAGAGTTCTATGGATATGATGTTGAAAATTCTTACAATACTACTTACACTCCTTGTACAAATGGTCTGAGTACAACTAATGAGATCAAGGCACATGAAGCGAACAACAAGGAAAAGTTTATTTTGAAGAATAGTCCTTCACATTCAAAGTTAATTAAAGTTACAAATCTAAAGACTGCTAAAGAGGTATGGGATGAATTGGAAAAAATGCATGAAGGTGATGAAAGGATCAAAGAAGTAAAGCTACAGAATTTGGAGGAACAATTAGAGCTGTTGGAGATGTCTAAAGATGAAAACATTAAAACCTATTTACAAAGAGTGGATGAGCTAGTAGGTGGAATGCGAGGACTTGGTGCTACAATGGATGAATCTAGGATTGTGAAGAATATTCTCAGAACTCTCCCTGATGCGTACAATGAAAATCTATCTTCTATTGAGGAATATATAGATTATAAGACATACACTAATGATAAGTTTTTGGGTGCTCTAACATCTTATGAAATGAGAAATCCTAGCTTGAGAAATGGATCGAGGAGATAAACTTCTTTTAGGACTATAAGAGCTAAATATTTGGATGAAGTGAACTTTGATGATGTAGAAGCTAACTTTATAAGAAGAATGAAAAAGGGCTCTGGTAAGTATGAAGGTGAGTTACCTTTTAAATGCTTTAGTTGTGGAGGTATTGGTCACTATGCTTATAGATGTCTGGAAAGAGCTAAGAAAAATAAGCATAGATTAATCAAAGAAAACAAAGGGAAGATAATTAAGAGAGCATATTATGTAAATGAAGATACTGGAATTTCTGACAAAGAGTTTGATTATGGAGATTTTGATGATAATGAATGCTTTTTCTTGGCTATAAAAGATGAATTTACTTCTGCTAATTGAAAGATAGGTGAAGCAATGTTCTTTGGTGAAAGATGAAGATACTCTGATCTCTTCCCTACATGGTAAATAGGAAAAGAACTACTGGGTTGTTGACAGTGGTTTTTCAAATCACATGACTGGTGATAAGAGTAAGTTTATTAAACATGAAAATTATGATGGAGACTTAATTATGTTTGGAGATGAGAATAGTGCTAAGATTTATGGAATAGGTTCAGTAAGTTTTGATGGAAATCATAATACTAATGATGTCTACTATGCTAAGGGCTTAAGGCATAATCTTTTAAGTGCTTACTTTTTAAAGTTAAACCAAAGAAAGTGAGTGAAGCATGTAATGATGAAAATTGGATGAAAGTTATGGAAGAACTTATGTAGATTGAGAAGAATCAAACTTGGGAATTGGTCCCTACATCGACAGATAAAAACATAATTGGATCAAAATGGGCATTCAAAAACAAGTTGAATGAGAATGGAGAACTGGTTAGAAATAAAGCAAGACTTGTATGCAAAGTTTATTCATGTGAAGAACATATAGATTTTTAGGAGACCTTTGCCTTGATGGCAAGGATGGAAGCTATCAAAATGTTTTTAGCATTTTTTTCTCATAAAGATTTTAAAATTTATTAGATGGATGTTAAGTCTGCATTTTTGAATGGTGAATTGGAAGATGAAGTCTACATGGAACAACCGAAAGGATTTTAGTTGTAAAATTAATTGGATATGGTTTGCATATTAAAGAAAGCTTTATATGGATTAAAGAAAGATCCTAGAGATTGGTATGCAAGGTTAGGTAGATATTCGATTGAACAAGGTTTCAACAAAGGTAAAATAGATAGTAATCTATATTTTAAAGTTGAAAATGACAAGATCTTGATAGTGTTTGTATATGTTGATGACATTATCTTTGGAGGAAATGAAACAATGTGCAAGATGTTTTATGAAGAGATGCAAAACGAATTTGAAATGTATATGTTTGGTGAGATGAATTTCTTTCTTGGGTTGCAAATTAATCAAATAGAGAAAAATATTTTTATTTCATAGTCAAAGTATGTAAGACAATTGTTGAACAAGTTTGGGATGGATGATTCCAAACCGGTATGGACTCCTATGGTGACTAGCTACAAATTGAGTAAAGATGATGATTCACCTAAGGTTGATCAGAGAAAATACAAATCTATGATTGGAGGATTATTGTATTTAACTACTGCTAGACCAAATATCATTCATGTAGTTTGTCTTGTGGATAAATTTCAAGATCGTAGAGAAACACATGTTGCTATTGTTAAGAGGATATTCACATATTTGAATGGCACTTTGGATTATGGATTATGGTATCCTAAGGATACTAATTTTATACTATGTTCTTATATAGATGTAGATTGGATAGGTTGTGTTGATGAAATAAAAAGTACAAGTGGTGGTGCATTATTTCCTGGTTGCAAATTGGTGTCTTGGTTGAGTAAAAAACAAGATTCAATGTCCTTATCCACTATAGAGGCTGAGTATACGATTGCAGCATCTTGCTTTACACAAGTTTTTTGGATGAGACATAATTTGAAAGATATCAGAGTAATGTATGATGATCCCATTTCTATATTTTGCGATAATACAAGTGCAATTAACATTTCAAAGAATCTAGTGTTGCACTCAAGGAAAAAGCATATATCAATAAGGTATCACTTTTCAAGAGAAAAGGTTGTGGAAAATTACGTAAAGCTTGAGTATGTACCTATGAAGGATTAGGTTGTTGACATATTTACAAAGGATCTTCCTAAAGATACTTTTGAGTATCTCTGGGAGAAGTTAGGGGTTATTGCCCCTCCTTTCTTGAACTAGATTCTTATGGATATGCATCATTCTAGTGGGTCTATGAATCTATCTCTCTTTCAGACCAATGTTTGATGGCTACCTCTCAGGGGGAGTAGGTAGTGTCATGTGTTGTCATTGAAAGAGTATTTTGTTCTTAATATCAAAGGGGAAATCAATATAAAACATATATTTCCTTTTCCATTGATGTCAAAGGGGGAGAAATTATCATGTGAAAAAGTTTATCTACTAAGGGGGAGAAAGTCAAATCATGGAAAAATTGTTCAAAGTTGTTGCATTTCCTTTGATGGTTTTTTCACGTCATGTGTTGACATCAATGACAAAGGGGGATATTGTTGCAAGTATGAAGGTGTTGTCATTGATGTCAACTGGTTAACTAGTTTCCAACTAGTTTTTGTCATCATTGATGTCATGGATGTTGTTTATTGGCTATATATGTCGAGGATCTTGAGAAAATTGTAATAAAGAAAGGTTACAGGTATTTAGTGTTTGCTCCGGTATTTTTTAATATGCTAGTGAATATTTGAGGTATTGATCATAGTTGTTGGAAGCTGCTATATCTATATTTTGGGCTTCTAGATTGTTGTACAATGCAAGTTATGTTCAACAATTGTGAACTATGTTTTTCTGTGTATTTGGTTGAGGTTTGAGAGAAATGTTGTTGCTCCAAATTTCCTCTCATTTGAGTCTTATGACTAGTGGTTCTCAGGATAAGTTGTTGAGGTTGTGCTCAAGTTAATTTTGTTATCTGAAGAGATTGGATCATGCTAAGGTTGTGTGTGCTTAATTGATTTATGTGTTTTACACTGGTTTGGCCAACCTTGTGTTTAACACTACTTACGAATTTTATGGAAGCATTTTGAGGCATGTTGTGACTTATTTAGGTCCTTATATTTAGAGTGTGTGTTTGGGTCACCCTCATTCTAATTCCACTATAGAATGTTTTGGCACTAACCTAATTTGAATTTGTAAATGCAAATGGTGTGTTGCCAAATTTGAATGAGTTTCAAAGTTGAAGATGGTATTTTTAGAGGTTGAGATGTGGAAAGTGGATGAATGTAAGCAAGATAGATGTGAGATAGATGTGAAACAGTGTTAATCTGATGTGAGGTTGAGCAGATTAGTGCAAAATCTAATTGTGAGTTTTCAGAAGCAGTGAGTTGAAGGTGTACTCTATCATGCAAGAATTTCTACACGTGTGTGAGTGAATCATGGTGGAAATCTCTATTGCATTGAGATTTTTTTCTCTATGTAACAAATCTCTTCTATCTTCTTTTTAATTCTATGGCAATGAGCCCTCCAGGTGGTTAACCCTTGTTGGATAGTGAGTCATGATCTAGAAAGTGAGTCTTGTTTTATAAGTGATACTTTGTATTTGGTTTTGATATTCACTATATCGTGAGCTAATCCTCACCTTGGTTTTTCCCTTATTATGTTTTCCACGTAAATATTATGTTATTGCGTGTGTGATGTTTTTACAGTTTCTATTTTTACTCTTAATGGTTAATCACATTAGCAGAGTCAAGGATTTGTCAATGATAATTGAACTAATCTCTAGTGGAAGTTCTTAAAGATTAAAATTTGTTACAACTGATTCAACCCCCCCTCTTAGTTGTCTTGCTCAACAACATGTGCCTTACTAGTCTTGTCTTTATTTTCTTTTTTATGTTTCTTTTGTGTGATTTCATGTGCATAATGTGATCCCCCATACCATTTTGTATGATGTATCTCTCTTTGTGACATTCCTCTATTCATATCTACATTCTTCTCTATGTCATAAACATTTTATATTTTCATTTGTCTTGTGTTTTCCTTTTGGGGATGATGCAAGGTGTCAAGACATTTAGGTCTCTTCCATGTTGACCTGAAAGTTTTTCTTTGTTTTCAATCTCTTTGTGGCATTCTTCTTGTTCCATGAGTATTTTGGGAATGATGACAGTTTTGAGCTTTGTAAAAACATTGTAGAAAAGAAATACTTACCCTAAATATGTGGATCCCTTATGTGATTTTGGAATTTCATGTTGGGGGAAACCCCTTTTCATGATGTAGCTTCATTTAGAAACATGTGACTTGGCATAGGGATTTCCAAATAAGCTCT
>VDFB02073426.1:0-15509 GCA_007258455.2 Sequoia sempervirens
TTTGCAATTATCTTCCTCACTATGTTGAAACTTATCTGCTTCCTCTGAGTCACTATTATGGAAGTTATCACCGCTAACATTAGAAGTCCCCTGTTCTAGGTCATTATGATTGAGCATGTCAAGGTCATCTAAGTAATTCCCTCCGTCTAGGTCTTTAGAGCACACATTGTAAGAACTATCTCTAGAAGTCTCTGATACTTTTGACTCACTGCATTCAATGCTATCATTGCTAACATCAGGTATAGCATTTGAATACTCTAGTTTGTCTTCAATATGTTGCACAATATCATTGCTAACTTTGCAATTATCTTCTTCACTAAGTTGAAACTTGTTAGAATCACAACCATAAAGGCCTACTATATCGGCTTTGGATTCTAGCTTTCTTGGTTTAAACCCATCAAGACTGGTTTTGGAAGTTTCTGAATGCATTTTTTCCGACATATGCATATCCATATCCTGGCTACCTTGGGAATTATCTTGTTCAAAAACATTCATATTATCCCTTTCTGGTTCTATAGACTGAAAATTATTATCAAATACAACAAAATCATTCGATGTCTTGATTTCTACTGCACTTGTTCGAATCCTATTGAGGCCAAACTCTGATGTTCCCCTTTCTAGTTCACCAGGTTGAACCCTGTCAAGTCCAACACTAAGAGTTTGCTTTTCTAGTTGTCTACATTGAACCACAGTATCAGAAGTCTGTCTTTGAGGTTCTTTATGTTGAACCCCAACATTAGAAGTTCGCTTTTGTGGCTCTCTACATTGACCTTTACCAAGACTAAGGCTAGGACTTCTTTCCTTTTGTAAAGATTCAACCTTACCAACACCACTATTAGAATGCCGTCTTTCTGGTTCTACCTTTTTGGGGCCCATGTTAGGAGTGAGTTTATTTAGTTGTTTAGAATGAACCTTAGGAGTTCCAATATTAGGAAGACCTCTTTGGGGTTCTTTTTGCTGAATCTTATGAAGTTCAGCATGAGGAGCCCTTCTCTGCTGTTCTCTGCTTTGAACACGTTTACGAGCAGCCTTCAAGATTACTCGTTTTTTCTCTTTAGAATTAGCCATGTCTTTACCATCCTTGGAAGTTTCAGAGGCTAGTTTCTTAGGTTGGAACTTTCCAACACCGAGCTTAGAATATTTTTTCACTTTTTCTTTAGGTTGATTTCTACGAACAGCAACTTCAGGAGTCTCTCTTTCTCTATCTCTAGGTTGAGCCATACCAACATTTATTTTTGAAGTCTCACTTTCTTGTTCCCTGACTGTAAAACTTTCTCTTTCTTGTTTCCCTGCTGTAACCTTTTCAATCTCTGAGCAACGTTTTAGAGCTTCTCTTACATCTTCACATTTTGCTGCCTTTCTAGCCATTTCCATAAGTCTCATTAGTTCCCTGTCATCTGGACAACCCAAAAATGGCTTCACAAGAAACCCATTTTTCGGCTGGAGTTGGTAACAATCAGCACAATCATCTGCCATGAAAACTTTCTTCATATCCCTTCCAAGCTTTCTAAGGTCTTTCACACATCTCCCAAGGACTGAACTGCAAGAATCTTCATAAAGACAGTGATCAACGCCTCCATGGATGTTGAATCCTTTTAAAATAGCATCTGCATATTTCTTACTTGCTGATGTAAAAATTATGATTTCATATTTATAAATCTTCAAGTTAAAGAAGAGAAGATTGATACCAAACCTCTGCTGCACATAGTAAGTTAATGTTTTATCATCATTATGTCTAACAGAAATGGTGAAGTCCTATTTTGGAGGACGAGATATGGTTGCATTGACAAGGGTGTTGTCCAAATCTAACACAATTGTTCTCTCACGCCATTTTGAGATTGGTGGGAGAAGAATCTGAGAAGGATCAAATATATTTTGAGATGTATCCATGTTTTCTGCTTCAACGTTTTGAGAATTGACTTCAATCATAATGGAATTAGTATATTGTGTGAATAAAAAGATGAGGGACCTCAAATAGAAGTTCAAGAAAAGACTAGGTTTTCAGATTCTAGAATTTCTTTATAATATTGTCGAAACTGGGATTGGGGATATCTACAATATGAATAGTCCAGGTGTAAGAGGCGCGGTGCTCCATTGCCAACGTTATGTTTGGATTTAATGTAAACCACCTTTTAGTTAGGGTCGGATTATTTTAGAGTTAAACTTGTTTTCACTACAGAATTTATTTAGGGAGTTCCATTGATTGCGTCAGTGGAAACCGGAAAACGAATGGATTCTGCAGAAAAACCCTCCCACACCGGCCGGCTTTCTAAAAATTCGAAAAATAGCATTTGATTCAACTATAGTTTGATTTTGGATGGATGAATATATTATTGGAGATTTTAAGAGATTAGTTTATCATCATGTTGAATATTATAATATTTTTTGGACGAATATTTAAGAATCTACAAATTGATTATATTATGTTCTAGTTTACATTTGTGTTTATGGACTCATCTTTATATCTACAAAATTAATCTACCACATAAAATTGGGCTTAGACCCATGGAGAGTAAACTAGCAAGAAATGGACTATGATAGATTCACCTTAACAAGTTGTCCATGTGTGTAAAGTGGAGTGGTGTCTATAAGTACAATTTGGGGACTTGTGAGGCAATTATTCATCCTCCTTTGGTCATGTTGTTGCAAGCTAATTCAATAGTTTTGAAATAATGATAAAAAATAATAAGCAAACATGTAGTTTGTCTAGTATGATAATTCAATTGGAACTAAGACTCTACTATCATGTTCTCATATGAGTGCACTTTTAATGATTTCAAAATAAATAATAAATGTTCATAAATATAACAATATAGCATAGAAATAAACACCAATGTGTTATGTCAACTCAAAATAGCTAGTGAAAAAATTAAGAATGGTTTAAAATTGATTTTTTAATTTTAAAAGCTTGAGGTTTATGAAAAAAAGTAGGGTACATGGAAACACTTCATACACTAATATTTTGTAGAGAGTACTATGCAATTTTTAAAAAATTACAAAAGAGAAAAATAAGTTAAATAAAAAATAAACAATAAGTATCATAACACAAATGCGCAAGGGGAAATTTTTTTTGAGGAAAACCCCAAACTCTAAAGAAGTTCAATGTATTGTTTTGTAAATCACAATTGTAATACACTTGTAGATAAATCCTTTGAATAGGAGTACAACCAACTAGAGATCTATAGGTATTCTTAAAACTTAAATATTATCTACAAAGCTCTACACACATCACCATCTCAAGCACCTAATATATAAGAGACACAAAACCTCAACCCATCAAATGGTATTTTGAAACCAATGAGTTAAAACCACCCAAAAGTGGCACCAAAATTATCCCCCCAAAAAAAAAATCGCATGATATGTCATACATGCATTTAGTTAGAATGTTATAACACATTCACATTATGTTATTGTGTTGGCATAACGCACTTATGTTATGTTATTGCATTGACATAACACGAATATATTATAACACACTCATGTTATTGTTTTCTTTTGGAAAAATATTTCTCTTTTGATGAAACTATATACTGTGATATTTATGTATGGACATTTACTTTCTTATAATTTAAGTCATATTTTATGTATATAGTTTCAAGATGTTTGAGATTTTTTTCGAATTTCTTGGAATTATAATACAAATTCTAATTTTTGAAAGATCTTATAATTTTTTAGATAGTTAAAATTTAGTAACTAGTAGGTCAGATTTTAATAATTAAGATGTCAAATTTTAATAATTAGCAAGCTCTAGATTATCTATCTCTCTTTGTGTATTCCTTATACTCTAGAACTCTCTCTTACTATCTCCATCCCTTTATCTACCTTTCTCTATTTGACTCTATCTCTCCCTCGAGCTCAAGAACTACCTATTGGAATGAAGAAAAAGTGGTTAGGGCGATGAAATAGGTGATCTACAAATGAGGGACCTATTCCCAAGAAACACAAAAAGGGATGCCCACCTAATCACAAACCAACCTTTTAAAATTTCATTAGGAACAAGGATAGTGCCACAAGAGATTAGCATTAACTTATAACTCTTAGGTGAGTCAAATCCAAGTTTTGGGAAACTATGTGATCTATCCTTTATGATAGAAAAGTGTAAAATATGACTTCAATGCACTTTGTGAGATACAATATAAATACTAAATGAAATCAATTATGCAATGCAATACTTGAAATGTGAATTTAAAGCATAATACTAATAGAAAACACAATTTACAAGAAGATGTGAGGGTTGGAGGATGGTATTTAAGAACCCAAAAAATCTTATCCCAAAAAGTGTAGCAAGACGCTTTAGCCAAATTTCGACACCCCAAAATATGACTAAAAAGAACTTTTGGAAGATGAATAAAATTACTTAAATGATCTAATAATTGAGATCTAACACTTAGAATGTGAAGTATTATGATAACACTATCACAAAGAATCATTAATTAGAAGATTTGAAACGGTTAAGGTGGTTTATACCCATCTCCATAAATGACAGTAAAGTATCTTGTTTTGGTGAATGTCTCCTTGTATCTATTTTCTAAAAACTCTTTTTCCAATCCTGTAATGTTGGATCTAAGGCTCTAATTTCTCCATTTTTTATTGTCAAAAGGCTGAAAACAAATTTTGTAAATGAGTGTATGTGTCTTGAAAACTTTGATGACAATGACAACTTTGCAAAATTGCACTTTTGATTCAATTTCAATCTTTCTTCACCTACAAATCTATACATATAAAGAGAGGAGAAAAATGTTTTGTGTGAGTAGGGGTTTTCCTTGGTCAAACCCTATTTTGGTAATTAAACCTTGAAATGAAATAACGATAAAATATAAGGAATGATGAATGAACACTAGCTTGTTGGAACTCACCAAACCCTTTAATTTCTTCCCTTAGAGGAGTGAAGTCTAAAAGATCTCTCCAAGGATTGATCTTGCATGAAATGGCTAGATTGATGATGGATCTTGATGTTTGAATGCTTGAAACCTACATAACAATGTTAGCACCAAAAACATGCATGAACACAAATAAATCTTGACATGATTGGATCTTGAATGCTATAACAAATGACTGATAACTCTACTTCTAACGCTCTGACAATAAGTATCGATCATAGGAAATTTCCTCTCGATAGTTAATTCTCCTTACACTTGAATTGGATAAAATAACCTTGTATTTATATGTGTTTTCCTAATATCCTAAAAAGTAGATACCAATAGCCGACCTTTGCAATTGGAAATTCAAATATTATGATGCCACCACTAGCATATCCAAATTTGGAGGGAAACTAAGTAGCGAGACACATTCGCCCAAGGTAAAATGGGTCCCATTATGGTGAATATGTCCCATTATGGCAATTGTGTCCTATCCCTTTTTTTCAAAATCTAAGGTGTTGAGGGAAAATTATTAGATGAATACATTTGTTTAATATTTGCAATTTATTAAAAGTGGTGCAAATGGGCTATGAAATACATAATTTTATGATATTATGTGGTTAATTAGAGGCTTAATTACTGGGATGATAAAACATGAACATTTTCATCACTACATGCTTAGCATCAACTTGGGTGAGAGGAACTTATGCTCGCATTAACAAACTAAAAGTAGTCAACATATGCCAAGAGGGGTCCAAGTGCCAAAATGCTTGAATGAAATGATGACAAAGATCATGCTGAGGCGGGCTAAGCCCCCAAGATCTAAGAGCCTATGGTGAACCAACATGCTTGAAGGACACACACATGAATGTATGATATGCAACAACAAGACAAGATACACAAACAAACAATGCCAAAATTAATGCAAAGAGGAAAGAAAGATGAATTAGCAAGTTGTATTGTGTAACATCCATCAAATACACTCACAAGAATGTAAAATCACTTATATTAAACACATGGTTCCATAGGCAAGAAATTTGTGTTATGCTCGGTGACCATGAAAATTATGCTCATAAGGGCTAGTGTAGTTTGGTATACACTAGGCGAACCCCCAAGAAAAATATGAGAAACACACGCTAGGTTGATATGTACCTACAAAAAGGGGGTTGATGGGAAAGTAATGCAAGGTCTATAGGCTCCCATATGCCAACCATACCAAAAGATATAATCCTTGATAACCTTGATAAGGTGCCACAACATGATTAATATACTATGCTAATGCTACACTAAATCTAACTTCTATGAAAAAGGTGAAACATGAAATGTCAAAATGAAATAATTCCAATGTAAAGGTCACACTTCCTAGGAGATGTATGTTATCATCACTAAGAAGGGAAGATGCAAATAGTGAATGGGAGGTAATATGTCCCCCACTTAAAATTTTAACATACTTGCTATGTTGGTATTTTAAGTAGAAAGAGAAGAAGGAGAGGATCCTTGAAAAGAATGTACATTCCCCAAAAAAATAGTTATCCTTTCCCCCAAGCATAGAGACAAAGACAACCACCAAGGACTATCATGTTGTTCCCAAGAAAAATATGGTTGCACCTAACATTGTACCACCATGAATGGAAATGAGCAAGACACATAAAGCTACTAATTCCACATGGTGATGGGAAACATAATAGGATGAAATCATTATCAATTAGAGGAAACAGGTGCATCAACACAAGGGAGAGAAACACAATCCTTAATATTTTTAATTTTATTACTCAAAGTCGTACATTCATTGGTTGATTGACCATGAACTCAATAATAAGCACAAAATGAGCTTTTATTATAAAATTTATTTTCTGTTCTTGGAGGAAGAATAATCAAGTTAGATTTTAGAAGACTCAACAAGATAGTCTCTTGATCAATAGTAGGGGACATTTCTTTCTTAGTGCAAGATCTCATACACAATATAGGTGATAAGGTATTAGATGAAGATGAAGATAAAGGTTGGAAACCTAGAACTTTCTTGGAAAAGTACAATATAGACTTAAATTGATATCTATCATTTTTCTCTATGTTTTCATTATACCTTTATTTAGAAAGGAGCTTGTATCCAAGACCATAACAAGTTTCCAACTAAGATGAAGATATTTTATGCTTCTAAGAAGGAGTGGATTCTTTATGAGAACATAAATCCTTGTTAAGTTTTGTAAAGTTACATATCTTCCTCTCATAAGGGATGGGAGTTGAAGATCCCCCATCATCACCATGGGGTGATGCTGTTGATGTAGAACCAAGTTGAGAAAATGAAACACAAAGGTCTTTATGTGTAGATTTTAAGATTTTGTACTGTCCCATAAAGGAGGGTGTAAAATCAAATGAACACCAATCATCCATAAAAGATGTTTTTGAAGATTCAAATCATTTGTATATGACTCTTTGGACTTTGAGGGTGATATTTTGGACTCTTATTTGAAATAAGGTGTAAAATGTAATGACCCTCAGTTGTCACTTGATATTTTTGTTTTAGGTGAAATACAATTAGGATTACCATCAACTTGTTTATGTTCTACCTTTGAAATTGGAATAGAAGTATTAAGGGATTAGTTGGAAGTGTCATAATCATGTTGAGCTTGTGAATTATAGCTTTGTTCATCTCCTTCCCATGTATATTTTGTTGTTATATTTAAACTTCATCTCACGATGAAGAGTAGACGGGATTCCTTTCATTGCATCAATCCATGATCTCCCTAGGATAATGTTGTATGATAGATGTCATGGCTTGACATGGATAGGGGTAGGTAAAACCACAAGTCCAACCTCAATGGGCAATGTGATCATTCCTAACGGTTACCTATTAACATTGTCAAAGCCACAAAATTTAACATCATTAAGTTGAATATTCTTCTTGTCCACACCAATTTTATCTAGAGGATCAATGGTAGAAACATTAATACTTTCTCTATTGTCTATGAGGGTGTGTCTAATTGTAGTTTCATTAATGATAACTTTTATCATTAAGGCATCATGCTTATTTTGGGTCTTAAGCGAGGGTAATTCTTGTTGAAGGAATTTGATATCTGACTTTGTCAGTTGTATACAATCAAATGAGGTTCCTACATCATTCAATTCAATAAAAGATTGAATATCATTCCTCTAGAAAATTTCTTGGAGCATCCTATTGTATGTATGTGATGTTTGAATCAAATCCCAAAGGGAGATGTTTATCAGAGTATACTGAAGTTTCTCAACAATATCATACTCTCTACCAGTACTGAGGAATGCTATATGTGTGAGAATTTGTGTGATAACATAGTCACTACACTACATTATTACTATAATGTGTCCTTGCAAAGTTTAAGATAACACCTAGAGTTAATGCAGGTCTAATGATAGGAGGTGACTTAGCTCACTTATTAAAGGAGATCTAATTTTTGCATTCATAACCTCAACTAAGTTATCTAGATTATTATTGCAACTATGAAGGTGTTTTCATTTATTTCAACAAGCTCATGTTGTCATTGACGTGAACTATGAAGTGGATTGAGAGAGATTTTTGAAGTGGATATTACTGTTATTTTTGGCAGATGGTGTTGTCTATGCATTGATTAGTTGCATTATGTTGTAATTAGTAAAGTTACTAGTGTCAAACTTGATGTTTATTTGATAAGTTTCTAGTTATAATGTGGTAGTATTGAAGATGTTGAAGATATTGAGAAAATTATTAAAAAGAGGAAATAGTGTGTTGCAGTGGTGTTCAGTATTGTAGAGGTGTTCTAGTTTTGCTTTGTATTTCTTCTTGGTTGAACAACTATATTTGTGGTTTGGATATGATGGAGAGAGGTGTTCATAGATTTTATATTTAAAATTTTTGATGTTGGGTCATTGTTCAAAAGAAGTTGTGTTCACAAGTGTGTGAGTTGTGTATTAAAGAGGTGTTTGGGAGAAATTTCTTTGCTTTGAGCTTCTCTATAGTTACATTTTAGGTTTTGTGGTTCTAAAGGGATGTCTATGGTGTTGGTATCTTTCCCATGTCAAAAGTATTCATGGTCTGGTGATTTGGAAGGTCTTTTAGGTTATAGTTTGTGGCAATGTTGCCTCAATGTATTGCACTTAAACAATATTTAGGTGAAAGTTATTGCAAAGGAGTTTTTTGGATTTTAGGGTGTCTTTGGATTATGTTTAGGTGATATTTTTCGTTTGCAAGTTACAAATTGATTAAAGTAAGTGTGTACTTATAATTTCAATGGTGTTTGCATGCATAATGGTTGACCTAGTGTTTAAAAACTACATGCAAAGCATGTTAGAAGATTGTGGAAGCATGTTGAAGCATGCTAGTATAGATTTGGGTCCTAGCTAAGGATTTGTGTGGTATTCCTCCATTCCATTCCATTGTGGGAATGTTTTTGTGCCAACCTAATTTGAATTTGCACATTTGAGGTGCACAACTGACCTTGGAGAAGGGTTTGAAGGTCGAAGATGGTATACAAAAGTGTTGAGTTACTAAAGGATGAAAAGATATATGTGTGTAATGTGAATTGTAGAATTGTAAAGCATGAATTTAGGTAGAGAAATGGAAACTTCAAAGCATTGGACTATTGGATGTAGTGAACAAAAGGTTTCTACAATAATTGAAATAAGGTTGTGAAGGTGTTGGAGCTATTGTGGTGGACTCTTTGTTGCATTGAGAAGTTCTCTATGTGACACTTCCCTTCTTTCTTCTTTCTTTCGTCTAATAGTGAGCCTTGGCTATGAGCCTTTTTAGGTAATGTGTCATATTCTAGAACTGATCCCTTGTACCAATTTTGCAATTACTTATATTGTGAGCTAATCCTCACCATCATTTTTCCCTAAATGGGTTTTCCACATAAATTTGGTGTTCTTGTGTACATTGTTATTGTTTCAGTTTCTATTATATGCATTTCATGTTTAAACATTATAATAGATTAAGAGTTTAATGAATGCAAGTGGATCTGAATATTAATGATGGTTTTGATGTATAGATAAGGTACAATTGATTCCCCCCATAGTTGACTTGTTCATTAAACAATTGGTATTAGAGCAAGGTTCCATGGAGAAAAACTTAGTTGCTTGAGGTAGATATAGGATGTTGAATAAGATGGAGATGTTTGGGTTTGATGACATATACTATGCATTCTAGAAGGCACAGATGGAAGGCTATCTAATTTACCTTGGATATGATGTCTTGTAGGTTGTGACAACTAGATATACTGCTCCTCAGAATGGTCTAAGCACAAGTGATGAGATCAAGGCCTTTGAAGTAAATGGTAAAGCAAGGTTTATTCTTTTGAGTAGTCTTGCAAATTCTAAATTAGTGAAAATTATGGATTTGAAAATTGCTAAAGAGGTTTTGGATGAGATAGAAAGTATTCATGAAAGAGATCGTAAGGTTAAACAAGCTAAGACATAGAATTTGAAGACACGGTTTGAGAACTTGAGAATGGCCAAAGATGAATCTATTACAAGCTATATGTAGAGGGTTGATGAAATTGTCAATGCAATGTGAGGTATTGGTAGAAAAGTAAAAGAACCTAAAGTGGTAAAGAAAATTGTTAAAACTCTTACTAAAGCTTGTAGTAGTAATTTTTTTGATATTGAGGAATTTGTAGATAATTTGTAGATAATAATACCTATACTAGAGATATGTTGTATGGAGAACTAACTACATTTTAAATGAGAGAATTTGGTCCTAATAGTGGTGCAAAAGTTGAAACTACTTTTAAGGCTAGAAAATTAGAGAAGGTTAAAGATTTAGATGAAGATGATCTTGATGATGTAGAAGCAAACATTGTGAGAAATATTAAAAAGGGTACATGTAAGTGTTGTCAATCAAGATTGCACCCTAGCCAAGTTAAACTTAGCTATCCTACTGAAACATGGAAACATTCTCAAGTTGCGGGTGACCTATGGCGAGAATAAATCTCCAGAGTGGGGCGGTTCCCCTAGAAAATCACCTAAACTATAGAATTTATTTGAGGAATTGGTTTAGAGAGATAAATGAAAATGAAATGTTAAACTCCTAATGGGTGGTACACCAGAACTTTACATAGTAATTTTGATAACTTTACACAAAAACAGTCTCTCAAAAACATAAACCCTCACAATATCACATGAACATACAACACAAAATTGATTTGCATGAAGGTTTGAACTCAAACACAACATGCAACATGTATCATATGAACTTTTTATACTTATAATTGCAACAATAGGACATAAAAAGGGTTCAAAAGTAGGAATCGCAATGACCACATCAAAATACAACTACAAAATAAGATAGAAATTTGAGATAAGAATTTTTTGTTGTTTCATTAAAACTGAAGGAGTATGCAAAATCAAAATATCAGTATAAAATGCTTACAAAAATCTTTGCAAAAGGAACAAGAGAGGAAGAAGCAATAATCTAAACTAAGAAAACCTAAGTTTTTTCTCAAAAATATAGCTCCAAAGTGTCCCCAATATCAAGAATAGAAAAATATGATTGAACTACATCTCAAAATACTAACCTCAATGCCATTTTGGAGCTCCAAAGAAAAGCCTCAAAATTAGTACCCAAAACCGATCCAAACTGATTGAAAAGATGGCAAGATTCTCTCCAAAGCATGTTGACCCAAAAAGACTCAAAAAAATAGGCTCAAATTGACTAAAAATAGAAATAGAAGGTCTAGTCTGCCTTGTTTTTCCTTATTTCACCCAAGAACTCAAACTCAGAAAGGAAAGCTCCAATTTAACTACATTTTTAAAATGACAAGTATTAAGATAATTTATAAAAAACATTATGTTAATATTCTTTTACATCATTGCAATTTTATAATTACAAAAATAAAGGGTTCAATTTACACTTGAGATTTTTCCAAAGTACAAACTTTCCTAACTTGAGTTTTTTTATTTTAAAAACCAAAATATACTCCTTGACATTTTATAAAAATTAGGAAAACTAAGGCTTAGGCTATGTGATTTTCTCAAAAATTCATAAAAATGACTAAGGCACTCTAAGGTTGAATTTTCCTCCAAGGCTACAAGATAATCCTAAAGCATAAAGCCTTGGTATGAAACAATCTGTAAAGAAATACATAACACCATGGGGTATTAGTAAAAGGTATTTAAAATTTAATTCAATGTGATAAAATTGCCTAAGTCGAATTAGGGAAATGTGGGGAAACCCTAATCACAAAACTCTATCAAATCCCTAATTTTCCTCATTCATTTTCACTTTGGCTTTTGGAGAAAACTTGCTTTGCTATTGGCTATCATCGAACCTAGGGTTTGAAGCTCGAACATACTCCATTTTTATTATTTCTAAGATATTTTCATGGAGATATCTTGCAAGAGAATGCAAAGGTAAGTTGCTTTGTAACAATATTGAATGTTGACCTCCATTTTGAGTTCATTTTTGGTCTTGTTGGCCATGATCACCTCTATTTTTCAATGCCTTCTTGTTTCGTTTATCTTCTGTTAATGCTTTCCCCACCTTGAGTCTAGTCTTTAGAGAAAATTTAAAGCTTTTATTGTGGGGTTTTGAATGTATCCTTGTTCAAAAAGAAATAGGTAAGCTTTGAATTTCATAATTACCTCTTATTTCCTTGTGAAACTAAGCTCAATTTGGACTCATAACGAATGAAGCCTTTGTTATACATACTTTTCTATGCCCTATATCCATGGCTACATTTCTACATTTGGGTTTTCTCATTTTGAAAATATTGAGGGTATTTCATTTTCTAAATATAAATAAAGAGAAAAGACTTCTTATAAAAGAAATTATAGGCCCATACAGGGCCATGACCTCTTTATTTTTTGGGTGTTTGTATTATTACCACAAGGGAAAATATTTCTTGTTTTACTGCATCTATGCTTCATCATTTGAATTTTTAGAAGAGTGTTTGAAAACCTAGCTCATAGCTTCACTCCTTTTTGAGAAGATAAGGTATTCCCTTGGTTCGGCCTCACACATAGGATCACTTTTTCTTGAAGGAAAAAAAAATACTCATCCCATAATCTAGTTTCTTTTTATTTACGAGCCATAGTCTCTATTGTGCATTCTTTGGTGAAGAAGAAAATATATTTTCTCATTCTATGTTTCCTTATTTTTGAGCAAGTTTTAGCATTTCTCTATTTTATTGTATGTGACAAAATATGCAATTCTTGATCGATTTCCTTAAATAAACAAAGTATTGGTTCAACACCTATCCAAGTATGCAATATTGGATCCATTTCACAAACTTGTTATGGGCATTATTTGCTAAGCTAGTTATGTGTAATTGTATCTAATGCTTCCCTTGCTACATAATGTAGCATTATGCTTTATAAGACAATGCACATAGACCCCACCACCATGACTTTTTAGATGTAAAGTTCAAGAAACTATAAACACTCTATTATGAATATTCCCATGATGCTGGAATGATGCTTTGATTAAAATTCCTTTTTCTTAATGGTAGTGTTGTCTTGTTTGCAAAAACCATTATTTATTTCAAGTTTATGCAGACCTAGATCTATGATTATTCTTCATGTATTACACACATGTTGATGATGATTCCTTTCACCTTGTATGTTATGACTTGATCAATTCCACTCTTATTGCTGATTTTTTTTCCACTTTCACTACCCTTAACTCCCTTTACTCTTGATAATATACATGATTGTTGCCCCACCATCATGGTTGTGTAATGAATTTTTGATGACCAATGCACCTTAGTACTCTTGTGAACAATGTAATTTTTTTTTGTTCCCTTATATGTAAGCACTATTTGTCAAGCACCTTGATGAATATGTATGTGATGAAACCTCCATATTGAACATTGCAAACAACATAATCAACAACACATTATTTTTTGTCCTATCAATGTGAGCAGCATAAACATCATAAATAAATATGAAACATGGCAGAAATAAGATATAACATACTAGTATGAGAACAAATAATGAGAACATAAAACATTTGTGTGCAAAAAAAAACTCTATTAATGAGAAACAGTGTATTTTACTCTATTCTAAATTTTGTCTAGGCATTCACTTGAGTTCATTGTTCATCTATGATTCTCACTCCATTGAACCCTTGGTCTGATTGTCATGAATGATCAATGAATTTGCTTCTCTTGCACTCACTGTATGAAATAATCCTTCAATTGAGATGTTTCTATTTGAGCATTATGAGCATGAGTTCCTATCTCATTTCCCCTTTTCAGAAATAGGGGCAACATGCTAGGCTCAACCCTTGTGGGAGCCCATTTTTGCACCACATGATATGATTTCTTCATAAATGAATCAACAACATGATTTCTCCTATACCTACGTAGTGAACAAACATGTTAGATAAAAAATAGTGAAGATTAATGCACCTATGATATTTTATCTTTTAGGCTCTCTTGCATACATCTAATTTTTATTCAACTAATTCAACGCATCATAGGCAACATACTATATTTTTGTTGATAGGGAACATAGGAAGACTCATATCCAAAGCTCTAACAACTCTTCTTATCATGATGCAGGTTCACTCAAAGATCAAGAGCAAGGAGGAGCAAGGTACATTGGAGACTAACCTATGACTTAATTAGGCAATGATGAATATGTCTCCTCTTATATGCTTCTTTTCATTTCTTTATCTTCAGATGCATAGTACATTTCCTATGTTTTGTTGATTCAACTACTCCCATGAATTTTGTGGAACACTTGATCTCTCTTTTCTTTCCAATGAATATAAATGCAACACTTGTAAAATTTTGTATATATCTCTTTTGTTAAATGAACAAATCATTATAGAATTGAATGAAAGAAAAATCTATAAACTATTTGTAAGTCATATCCCTAACACCTATGATCATTTTGAACCTTCAAGCGACCCTTGACCTAATTTTTTATCCTCTTCACATTTGAACTTCTTCTAAACCTTTTGAACTCCCAAGCTGGAAAAGTAATTTTCTAGCCCGACCTCTCGGGGTAGCCTAGAGTCTCATATCCTTCACCAAGGCACAATGGGATATATTAAATTTTTCAATCTTGATCTTAAATATAGAATTCTTTAAAATAACACAACCAATATATTGTGTAAAAGAGGGGGAAAATGTAGGCATGTCAAAATGCCTTAACATTTATCACACATCCTAAATCACAGTATCATATCACATCATTTTCATCAATTAACCCTAACTTTTTCTATTAGTTGAATAATATTGTATTATTTAATTAATTCGTCTTTTCATCACCCAGTTCCCCATTATTACCCTGATTGAATACATTTTAATTATTTAATTAGTCATCATTTAATATTTCTTCTAATCTCCCATAATTAAATAGTGTAATTATTTAATTATCCCTTCTTTAATCTTCCTCATAAGAATATTCTTTCCCAAGAATGGTATACTCTCATTTGTTAAATTGTGAAACAAGCACAAAACCACGAGCCACAGGATCAAACAACAAACAAGTACACCTTCCACGCAAGAGATCTGCAAACAAGAATTGCTAAATTCATCAATAAAAAAAAGCTAGAGAAGAAGCTTTCAAGAAGATATGAAAGCCATGATATTTCCCGTGAATAATATCTGAGTGATTTACAATAAGGGTTGAATTCTTATAAGAGCAAAGCCCTAAATGAGAAAGGGATTAGATCATGAAAAGTGTCAACATCACATG